>JZSA01001366.1:0-108850 GCA_000956155.1 Cotesia vestalis
ACAAAAAAAAAAAAAAAAAAAAAGTTATTGGTCGAATCGTATCGACCAGGCTGCGAACGCAGTCCCACTCCCGGGCGCGATCCCACTACTGCTCACCACGGAGACTTTTGGCTGCTGGGTTTCCCCTCTGGCCCGGTTCGCCTCTCCTTAGCTAACCTGGACACCCTGGACTCCTCCAGGGTGTCCATATTGATGGCAGAGCTTAGTGCGGACGCCCAGTCAACGTGGATCCTGCACCCACAGTGACTCCTAGTCTCAGATCCTCCACAATAACTAGCCTCCGAGTAGCCGGATTACAGAAGCCGCCACGCTCCCAGCTTAAAGTTACTCTTGTTAGTTGTTCTTATGAATCGTTCGGAGTTTACGCATGCGCGATAATATATTTAGACAGTTGATTTTATTTTTTAAAAATGAAAATTTGGATTTTATCTAAAATTTAAATAATTTTTTAAAATTAATTTGATTAAATAATTTGCAATAGGAATTTTTTTTAATAAGAATTTTAAACAATTTTTAGTCCAAATTCTTGACGAATAATTTTTATACATATTTATTGATTTAATTAAAATAAAAAATCTTTTGAATAAATAATTTTTATTATAAGTGTAAAATTATTTTTTCTTTTAAATTTTAGATAAATAATTATTATTAATGATTTAAAATAAAAATTATTGATAAATGATCTTTAATAGACATTTTTAAAAAATAATTTCTTAATAAATAAATAATTAAAAAATGTAGACAAATAATTAGTCTTATTAATTTATGATAAAAATTATTAACAGAAATTTTTGACAGAGAATTATTATTAATAATTAATTATAAATATTATTGTCAAATAAATTTTGATAAAAATTGCAAATAATTAATATTAATAACAAAAACAAATTATAATTACAGGTAGTCATTAAATAGAATGGTAGCATCACAAAACGACGATAGAAGAGGCGGTGGTGAGTCTCCGCCAACAAACGGAGCATCAGCCACCCCCGCGGTAGACTCGTCGCCCCCGGACGAGCATGAAACAACAGTCTACACAGTCTCAGTGACCGGCGTGGGTTACAGAAATGAAGGGTACAAAGAAGACGGCACCGACGGAATTCCACCCGAGCCAACAAAGCCCCCGGCGCTTCCCGCCCCCGAGGATGACACGCAATCAAGGAAGTTCAAATTATCGCGTAGCGAAAAGTGGAGGATCCTCAAAAATATCGGAACAGTGTCAATAGCCTTCATGGTCCAGTTCACCGCGTTCCAGGGGACGGCGAACCTCCAGTCTTCGATAAACGCCTCCGATGGTCTGGGAACAGTCTCGCTGTCCGCGATTTACGCGGCGCTGGTGCTGTCCTGCATATTTGTCCCGACTTTTCTGATAAAAAGGCTCACTGTAAAATGGACGCTCTGCTTGTCGATGCTCTGCTACGCGCCCTATATTGGATCGCAGTTCTATCCGAGGTTTTACACCCTCGTACCTGCCGGGGTGCTGCTCGGGTTGGGGGCGGCTCCCATGTGGGCTGCCAAGGCCACTTACTTAACTCAAGTCGGTGGGGTTTATGCCAAACTGACCGATCAACCTGCCGATGCAATTGTTGTCAGGTTCTTCGGGTTCTTCTTTCTTGCCTGGCAGACTGCTGAACTCTGGGGCAATCTTATTTCTTCTCTCGGTAAGTTTTTATCTTTTAATTCTTTTATAAAAAATTTTTTCTTTAATTTTATAATTAATATGAATTTTTTATCAATTTTTTTTTTTTTATGAAAAAAATTATTTTCTTTAATTTTTTAGACAAAATTATTTTCAATTAAAAAATAATTTTTTTTTCTAAAATTGAAGCTATCTAGAAGCTATTAAAGTCATTAAGAATTTTTGTTTACTGTTATTTTATAAAAAAAAATTTTTTTCTTTAACCAAGAAATGAAATCCCTCAAAAAAATGAAATGAAATTTTTTTTTAAACCCATAAAATTATTAACATAATTTTATTATATTTTTAATACGAGAATTTAATAAAAAATTTGAATAAATTAATAAAACAAAAACAAAGTAGATAAAAAAAGTAAAATGACTAGTTTTAGGTTTCACTTTTTAAAACAGCAGGAATATAATTTAATAATTAATTAACAACAATAAAATATTGAATAAAAAAAAAAAAAAATTGAATAAACTAACGCGTAGTTATTCTGAGAATGATTATTGACTGAAAGCGGAATAAAACAATTAGTGAGTGTATCAGCGGAACGTACTAAATATGATCTTAAATAGTAGTGAGGGTCAATGGATAGTCAGGCGCGTTATTAAACTCCGCAAACATCTTCAGCAAAATATCTGTGAAAAATATATAAAAAACAACAAATAAATTTATTTATACATATATCTCTCACAGACTAACTTACCCATAGTCAACAGCCTCGGTTCATCGTATTCGATATTTATTATCATTATTATTATTATTATTATTATTATTAGTTTATTAGTATTTCAACATTCAACACGTGTAAGAAACGTGATATTAAATGCCACACGGAAACTGCCAAGTTTATTTTATTTACTATGTTTAAAGTCCTATTACAAGTTTCTGATATCTTTTATGTCCATACATATATTATATATTAATATATTTATGCTATATGGACTGTATTATGTATCAGTGAAAGACAGTCAAGGCAATTAGTCAAACAAGACTTAACTAGTACGAACCTGTAATGATTTCTTCAGCTATTTATTTCAGAGCCTTTATTTCTTCTTTTTTCTTTAAAAAAATTTATTTTAATTATTTTTAATTAATTTTATTTTTTAATGTAAAATTTTAATTATTTATTGAAAATAATTAAGATAAATTTATTTTTAGAGAAAAAAATTATTTCTTCTTTCAATTGAATTTTTTTTTAAGTATTTAAGCCTTGTATATAATTTTTAAAATTAAAAAAAAAAAAAATAATAAAAAATTGCATTTTTTTGGAATTTAAAAAAAAAAAAATTTTCTTTTTTTTTTTTTAATAAAAAATTTTCTTAATAAATAAAATCAATTTTATAAATTTTGCGATTAAAGTATCAGTAACCATCCGTGTAATTAAAAAAAAAAATAAATAAACAAGTGCTGAGACTTTTAATTAAAAAAAAAATATTAGATCTAGTATTAGATAAAAAATTACACACGCAACAATAAAAATAAAACTGTAATAATAAATTAGTTAATTAAATATGTTAATTTTTTTCAGTCATACTGTAAAATTAAAAATATTAAGTGTTAAGCATCTGACCTTTACCAATTGTAAATTAAACAATGAAATCCCGTGTTGGATTATCATTATTCAATACTCGGCGATAAATTTAATCAAGGTCAATGTTTTTAATTCAAAATCTCGAGGTTAAGGAGTTAAATAATTATGTTTGCCGAACAATTAGCTGTTCAATCAATCGAAAAACTTTCAAATTAATTATTAATTAATACTTTTAATTATTAATTATAATTTTATTGATAAAAGTTTCGATCTGAATCTGCGTAAATTCGAAAGTAAATTCTCCACAATCAATAACAGATTATTATTATTAATTCTTATTGTTATTATTATTATAATAATATTATTTATTGTTATTATTGGCGCTGTCGCGTGGTGAAAGTCACTTAATTTTATTTTGTACATTGATAAATATTAAATTATTAAAAGTAATAATATTAATTGTAAACTGTAGACTAAGCGGTGATTTAACTAATTGATTTATTTATTTATTAATTTCATTAATTGATAAGATCACCCGAGCATTAACGCTCTTGTGTGAACAACTCTTTATCTATAAAAAATGTTAATATATGTACCGATAATTTTAAATAATATTTAGACAGTATACGCGCACATCCCGTCGCACTTGTGTCAATTCTTTAATGTCTTATTCCACTTTGTTGCTACGCTTATTATTATTGCCAGTGTTTTGACCCACGGGAGTTTTTAATGTTTATTTTTTTAATAATTTTATATACTTTTCAAAGTTAACGAGTTGTCAAAATTTGGTGAGAATTATTATTGATATTAAGATTTTAAGTCTACAGTTTTTTTTTTTTACTAAAAAAATTTTTTTTCTATTTTTTTATTTATTATAAGTTTAAAAAATTTGTTTTTACATTTTAGTTTTAGTTTTAACATTTTTAAAATAGCTGGATTGTTTTTTTTTTTTAATTTTATGATATTATTTAATAATTTTTTATAAATTTCAATGATTTTAAAGTGAAAAAAAAATAATTTTATATTTTTAATCAAAAGAAAAATTAAAAAATAAATTTTAGTTTGAATTTTTTTGGAATAAATTGAAAATTTTTAAAAATGACTAATTTTTTAATATACATTGAAAAAATTATTTAAAATTAAAAAATTTTCATTCTAAAAATTCATGAAAAATTTTTAAAAAGAAAAAAAATTGCATTTTTTTGACTTTAAAATTACAAAATTCAAAATTAAGTTTTAAAATTATATAAATCCATTGCAACGCAATATAATTTAATAAAAAAGTTAATTTATTGATTGTTTATATTTAAAAACCGGCGACGCCCAAATTTATGAATAATAATTTGATGATTTTATGAATAATTTTTTTTTTTAACTAAAAGTAGTAAAAAAAATCAATAACATAAAAAAAAACTTTATTTTTCAGTGTTAAGCGAAGGAGAATTCGGTGGCGAAGGTGACATAAATTCAACGCGCTACAAAAAACTAAAAAGTTGCGGCGCTAACTTCTGTGTGATCGGAAACGGCGCGGATGAATCCTTGAAGCGTCCACCAGATTCCGAGATCTACGAGATATCCGCGATCTACTTAACTTGCGTCATCGTCGCTGTTATTATAGTCGCACTTTTTGTGGATCCTCTTTCAAGGTGAGTCCGAAAAAACTGTTTGTTTATACAGCCAGTCGATAACAAATATCTTCATCGTCCCCTTCTAGTCAACTATAGTCAACACCGCTGAATAGACTGTTTAATCACAGTCGCTGGGTACTAAATTAATAAATAAATAAATTAATAAATTTGAATAAATCAAGGAACTAATTATCTGATTATTTAATTTCGCCATTGCAATATCATTTTTTTTATAACTTGTGACTCATGTTTGTATTTCTTCTTTCAATCCATACTTTTAAATTCATTCAGATGTGTTATCTTCATCTTGATTTGCAAAAAATTTATTCACTTATAATAATTATATTATAATAACAATAACAAATGTTTAATGCATTTTTTAAATCATTTTAATTCATTGGCTCAAGTTATAAAAAATTATGAAAGTATTTAAAAAACAAAATCATTTGATTCAGCATTTTTTTTATCAAGTTATAATTTTTTACAAAAATTTATTAAATTAATTTTCATAATTTCTTTTCAATTTTTTAAATTAAAAATTTTTAAATAAAAAATTTTTCCACTCAAATCAAGATAAATAGAATCAAGTTAATTTTTCACTTAAATCCAAAGCGGGGGTAAAAATGATCATGTATCATTTTGTTTTGTCGTCATATTACGAAACAAGTGGCTAATAATAAGGTATCACGGGATCGACGAATCGCTGGCATTGTATCGCCATAAACATTGCTCGGTTAATGATTGCAAAATGGCATACATCCGACTTTTAAGTTAGGATTCACCGATGCATAGCGCTCGCTTATATAACTTCAAGATTTATAATTTTATTTTATTTTAAATTTTAGCTGTTGACGTACTTCCGGAGCGCGAACGGATATTCCAGTTATTATTTTCCTCTTTGAGCTGTTAGCTTCCCAAGTAATAGCATATTCTTCCTAAAAAATTAATCAACTTCTCAAAAAAATATCTTAATAATAATTAATATCAAATAATTCAATCTAATGACCGGTAATTTATTAATTTTAATTTATTAAACAGAGATTTCCTTGTGTCGCGGAAAAAAACAGCAATTAGCTCCTAATTTGATCTATTATTGACAATTGAATTGTCTGACCACAGTCTCTTCTTCTACTTCTCATGCTATTGCGCGTTGTTTTTCTTCAACCGCTTTGTTATCTTGCTCTTATCTCCACTTCTGTTCTATTCTTTGCAAATCGCTGGCGGTGATAGCGGGAGAGAAGACACTAGAATAAGAAGAAATAATTAAAATTTAAATATCCTATTGTGTCATAATATCAGGCTTCTCTTCCTGGTGGTACGTGGTGACGAGTAATTACGGATTATAATACTTACAATACACATTCATGTATTTTTTTATTATATTTTAACTGGGTACGGTGAAGTAGGAATGACGCTAAAAAAATTTAATTGATAAAACAGTAGCTGGAGATTATCTTTTTGATTATTTCATTTATTCCAGGGAATTTTTATGTTTGTCACGCGATTTTTTTTTAATTAGGTCATCATTTGTTCTAGAAATTTTTTTAAATTAAAATTTATATTATTGTCAGGAGGATAATTAAAATTTTAGTCTAATTTTATTATTAAAATTTAAATAATTAAATTTTTATAATAAATCTAGAAATTTTTTAAATTAAGAATTTAAATAAAAATTTTATTTATTTATAGTTTACAAGCCATGGCAAGGTTGCTAGTTAATGTTTTACAAAAAATTTAAAAGCTTTAAATTAAATAATTTAAAACAAAAACAAAAATTTTATTGTCAGTAGGACAATAAAAATTTTATTATCAAAATTAAATTAATCAATTTTACTAAATAAAATAATTTCAAGGTCTCTAAAAAAATATAAATAATCTCTTAAAAAACAAAAAAAAATTAATATACAATTATTCAACGTAAATAAATTATCTAACCACAATAATAAAGTCTTTCCGGTCTGATTATTAAAAAAAAAAAAAAATGATCGGAAAGTATGTGAAAGTAGCGTCACATCACATAATTTAAAAAATCCTTTCACCTCTACACGAATATCGCCTCTATTCTATAAATAAATAAATAAATAAATAAATAAATAATTAAATCAGCCGAAGAAACAAGGTCCCGATCATTGCATTGGAATTGACCATATAACACTCATACAAATTGGAAAACACCTTTTTGCTCGCTGGCCGTCCAGAAATAAACTTGCGTACATTCTCGTATCTAAAATAAAATAAATAATAAAGAATCCGTGGGAAAGGAAAATCGTAGAGCATACTTATACATATACTGACAATCTATACATACCATAATTGAATTGAAGATTACGATTGATTACCAGCAGACGTTTACGCTAGTCAGTATTAAATAAATTATTGGAAGAGACTTGAAGGCTATCGCATCGTCCTGCATCGCGGATGATTTTAATGACTTTATCATACGTGATATCTCAATATGACGGTAATTACATAACTTTCCGTCTACCTTATACATGTGATACTTAAGTTCTCAAATATATATATATATATCTTCACTTATAAAGTTGGAAGTACAAGGTCATAAATAGCCCGACTGCGTAACGGTTCCATTCAAATCCATATAAATATATAAATATATACACATAAAGAGTAATGAATTTAAAATTCTCGGAAAAACCTTTACGAATTAAATATTCATACGATAATTATATGTACATATTATTCCGAGGTAATTAATTTATGTTTTATATGAAGACGAGTTTTGTACCAAGATCTGAGACCTAAAAAAAAGTTATGGCTATAAATATGTGTGCAGGTATATGTATTTATATATAAATTGACTAGCTTACCTTGCAAGGCTGTTTCTTCTTGCACACACACGTGTAATGTATTCTTAGCCTGGGGTACTAAATACAGAAGCTGTTATACTAACTATTGGTTACTCCGAGTTTTTCTCTTGAGATTAGCCGTCTCTCCTTCTCATGAAAATTGCCAGTGATTCATAGAGAAGATACTGTGTATCTTTTTTTATTTACGCTCCGCCGGAGTATCGGTGTGTCTTCATCTGTGTGAGTAACAATCTTTGAACTCAATTTTCGGGCACTTAAAAAGGTCGGATTAAATTAAAAACTTCAAACACTTATCAAGGATTGATTTTATTTTTATTTAAAAAAATTTTTTTTAGGATTTTAATTAGGAATTTCAAGATTTTGTGCGCGCGCCAAGTAGTTGAAGGTTTTTTAAGGCATGCGCAGATTGATTTTTTATTTGAAAACTTTAATTAAAAAAAATTTGAATTCTTTTCAATACTTTTAACACTTTTAAAACTTTTGAAATTTTTTTTTATAAAAAATTAATGTTACCAATTATTTTGAATTTTTTTTTCTAATCAAGGAGTTTTAATAAAAAATTCGAAAATAATTTTTAATAAATTTTCAATAAGAGTGATTACAAAAAAAAAAATAAATTATTTTATTATAAAAAAATGTGGGGTAAATAATTAAAATTTTTTTTGTTAATAATTTTCAATTTAAATTCATTAAAAATTATTTTATAGATTTTTAGTTTGACTTTTTAATTAATAGCATTCTTTTTTAATTTTTTTAATTAAAAAAAAATATTTTTAGTTTGTAATTTTAAATATTAATAATTAATACTTCAATTACAGTTATAAAGTTTATTTATTTTTATTTGGAGTTTGTACTTAAAAAAAATATTTCTTCTCAAAGAATAAATTAGTATTTTTTTCTTTAAATTTATTATCAATTTCCAATAAAAAAAAATAATTTTATCTTTTAAAAATTTTATAGCTCCAAAAAAAAATATAAAACTGTATTGAGAAATATTTCTTCTCGAAATTTCTTCTTGAATAAATTAAATTAAGTATCCTCTAAAATATTTTATCAAAAAAAAAAAAAAAGGAAAAGAAATTTAAAGTGACATGTTCTATGATAAAATCCGAGAAAAAAAGTTCGGTTACATATTAAATAACAATAAAATGTAATCCAGAGGTACGGTAAATAAAATCGAGCAATAAACTAGTGGGTTAGTGTCCTCTATACATAATCTGGCTGTTCGGCGAGTTTTAAAAGATTATAACAGATTGGTGGTGCCTGTGATCGCTACTTAAACCTCAAACCTTCCTCAAGAGGGAATAGAGTGAATATAATAGTACACCCACGCTTAGCTCAACCCGGAGAAAGAGACCAATAAAACTAGCGTTTAATTATTCTGCATGTCGAGTTGAGAAACAGAAACTTATAACTGGCAAACGTGTTCTCTGGAATGCAGTCCTTGATACGCTCTGTCCGCAGAGTTGCTTGCCCATCGGTAATGCTCGAGGGCTGTGGAAGAGATACGCTAACTTATTCTTAGTCTTCTACGAATTTAACGAGTAACAAGAATAAGAAACAAGTAACTTGAAAAAAAAAAAAAATTGATAATAAATTTTTAAGTTTAAAAAATTTTAGTCTATTTTTAAAATTTTCGCTCAGGGAATAAAAATGGGGTAAAATGGACAGGCACTTTTTTGTAGGAAATTTAATTTTATATAAAAAAGGTCTCCATAATTTTTTATCTTCAATATTTTAGCCACAATAAATACTTAAAATTAGGGATAAATTTTTTAGCTTGATTTTTGGACTTTAAATTCAAATTTTAGAGACAAGAAAATTAAATTTTCTATAAAAAAAGGTCTGAAATAACTTTTCCATATTTTCAATATTTAACCCAGAATTTTGAATTGGAGTAAAAAAATTCAAAATAAAAAAAATAAACTATTTTAAAATTAAGAACCGTCAAAAAATCGATTTAAATCCAAAATGCGATGATTAAAAAGCCTGAGTCTGAAAACTACGAGGCCCATGACCTTCCGATTATTCTCTCTAGCCAGCTAACGAGTCTGCTGATATCTCAGGATATCCCGTGATCTGTAAAAAAAAATAAAACGCCAAAAGAAGAAGAAGAAGAAGAAGAAGAAGAAGAGCCAGCTAAGGATGATTAATTTCTTTTCGAGCTACTTTTTATTTTTTTCGACTTACCTTTCGGTGGTTGGCTTGCAAATCTGCGGCCCATTAATAACAGCTCTTAAATAAATGCTAAATTTTATTGTTATAGAAAAAAAATATCGAGAGGTCATGGAACTCGTTTTTATGCTCAATCCGATTAGACATGTCACGTAATATCATTTTTTATCTTACGGGTCTTGAGGCTCGTTTTTTGGCTGTGAATTATCGAGCTGTACAAGCGGACCAATTTGTTCTGGTCATTTTTATACTTCATGTCTGAGTTATTAATTTTCTTTTGAGTATGGGATAATTAGATAATAATTTTTTTTTTTAATTAATTAAAATTTATATTTCTTCTTTTTGTTATTTAATGTCTTCTAATTATGATGATATATATTTTTGTATCACACCTGTGAAAATAGATATTTTACAGTAGACAATTGACAATTCAAACATGTGATAAAAAATTTATTTCACTTTATTAGCATAAAAAATAAATTTTTTAGCGCTTTATTCGTGAGATATATATTTTTTAAAATATATTTAATGATCAAAAAACGGCTTGTAAATATTTAAAATTATAATTTTTTTAAATTGCTAATTAAAAACAAAAAAATATTTTTTTTTTTAAAGAAGAAATGATAAGACAAATTTTATTTTATTTTATTAAAATCTCTAATTAATTTTTTATAAAAAGAAGAAATAATAAAAAAAAGTTTTCAATAAATCAAATAAATAATTTATTAAAATTGCTTATGAAAAATAAATTATTAAATAAATTCAACTTGTTAAAATTGGAAATTTAATTTTTGTAAAAGAAGAAATGAAAAAAAAATTTTTAATTAATTAAATAAATAATTTTTATGTTACAGGTACGGAGAAAAACAGCGTAGAAATGATAGCACAGAGCTGAGCGGTATCCAGCTGTTATCAGCGACAGCCTATCAATTAAAAAAGCCATACCAGCAATTACTGATACCAATAACAGTATGGATTGGTATGGAGCAAGCATTTATCGGCGCCGACTTTACTCAGGTAAAAAAATTACCGTTCTTCTGCATGAGTATGCTTCTCAGCCGACTTTAAATTTCTTCACACTCGTAATCTATTATAATCACCTCATTACAATAAACAAACTTCTTTAAAAATCTAGACTACACTAAAAACTGAAATAAAAAAAAAAATACTTAATTAACATATGTGTTAAATACATAACACAAGTTTAAATTAAGTAACCAGTCGTGACAAAAATAATTCCTCAATATTTCTTCTGACGTCATGCCGCTCCGGAAAAGTCCAAAGACTAAAATTTCGAAATTTTATGTATTTAAAAAATTTATTACTATTACAATTTATGTCTTATCATCAGTAATTGCTAATTGAGCTACTAATTACTATGCAAATTTAAATAATAAAATTATAGTTTATAATTTACGCTGACGGTTACTTGTCATTAATTTCAATTAATTATTACGACAAATAAATTTATTAATAAAGAAAGAATTATTTTTCAAATAAATTGATTAATAGCGAAAGTTAATGCAATAAATAAATTAACATAATCGGGTTTGAGGTGATCGTCCACTGGTCAGGGATTTCTTTGGAATAAAAACCCAAGTATAAATAAATATGCTCTCATATATTATTTATTGATCATTAAAAATACTTACTTTAATTTTTAAAATAATTATTTATTATATTTATTGTCTTATTTATTTATTGCTTATTATTTTTATTATTAACACACTGATTTATTGTGCGCATGACTTTAGCATAAAAATTTTTTAATATTTTTCGCAGGCTTACATTTCATGTGCATTGGGAGTCCAAAAAGTCGGCTACGTCATGATTTGTTTTGGCGTAGTGAACGCAATCTGTTCATTACTATTTGGCTCGGTAATGAAATTTGTCGGAAGACAACCACTAATGGCTTTGGGCGCCATAGTTCACGCGGCGCTAGTAGGAGTCCTTCTGGTCTGGAGGCCGCACCCAGAAAATGCCTACGTTTTCTTCACCGTCTCAGGACTCTGGGGCGTCGGAGATGCTGTTTGGCAAACCCAGGTTAACGGTAAATGTCTAGATTTATTTTATTTACCATTTATCACTCTTATTTCTTCTTTTTTTTTTTTAATTTGCTGCGCAGTTGAATGAATTTTTTAGGAAGAATTAATCATCTTCAGTTATTAATCATCTTCGGCTTTGTTATAAATTTAAGTGATTTATTTTTAAGTCTACGTGCTGATAAAGAATTATAATCTGGAGATAATAAAAAAAAAAGCAATAAAAATGATAATGATGGTAGTGACTAACGCGGAGAAGTAATGATGATAATTGTCTAACGGTTGTTATGAAATTACTTAACAATTTACATACTTAAGTGTCAAAAAAAATAAACGAATTGCATTGGTTTTTTTTTTTTTTTTAATTTGCTTCGAGGCGAAATCTTTTTAGTTTGTTTGAAAAAGTTATTAGATTGTTTACTTCCGTGTTTAAATAACCTGACTAAATTCAAGTTTTTTTAATTGGGGAAAAAAAGTCACATTAACTCATTTTACAGAAGAAATATATTTATTATTATTATTAGTAGTATCATCTAAGCTCATCCCGATGTTACACTCATCAAGAGCTTTCATTTGAGTACCCACATGCATTTTTGTTATATATATTATATATACATATATATAATATATATAAATATATAAAATATTTAAAAAATTGATGTGGGTACTCAAATGAAAGGTCTCGATGAGTGTAATGTCGGGATGAGCTTATAAAATTAAAAATGTAAATGATTCACAAGATACAAGGTCATTTCTTGACTACGTATTTAGAGAAAATTAAAATTATTATCATAATAATTTTTTTTATTAAATATTTAAAAAAAACTAAACTAATAAAATAAAATCCGACAGGTCTGTACGGTACACTCTTCAGAAGAAATAAAGAAGCAGCATTTTCAAACTACCGACTATGGGAGAGCGTGGGCTTCGTAGTAGCATACGCATACAGCACTCACCTGTGCGCAAGAATGAAGCTCTACGTGATGTTATCAGTCCTGGTGATCGGCTTCATGGGTTACATAGTGGTAGAAATTCTGCACAGACGCAAGCAAAGAAGGCTAAAAGCCCTGGCAGAGGACCCGAAAGCCGCCCAAGCGGCGGCGGAGGCAAACCTCCCCGAGGAGACCGACGACGAGAAGGACGATATCGATGACGATATCATTATCACCCACTTGTAGGAGTTGAGGATCCAAAATCGATAGCAAGTAAGCCTGACGGTCTGACGCACAGGTTTAGCCTCTCTTACCTCGTTACTGCAAGCTCGCTCGTCGACCCGCGCAACCAAATTAATCAAATGTCCTAATATAGATTATAAATATTTAATATTCACATAAATATAAATAAACTAAAAGCTTTAATTTATAAATAATAATAATTAAAAATATTAAATATTATTTATTATTTTAAAAAAATTATCGCAAGTTTATTTATAGTTTGCCGGGGCGACGATCGAAGGAAAATGCTTGGAAGCCATTTCCGGACACGTTTGATTGCTAATTTATTTAATTAGCAAAAAAGTTAGCTTGATTTATTTAAAGCTAACTCGCTTTCTTCCCGTAAGAAGGCGCTGGGGTATCAACGTGGTTATTTCCCGACTTGTATATATATATATTTAAAACTTACACAAACCACATGCGAGAAGATAAAAAATTATTTTTCATTAAAAATGAAAAAAAAAAAAATTGAGAACAATTAATTGATGATAATTGGAGCTATATTTAATCGAAAATATTTATATCAAATGATTAGTAATTATATAAATGATAAAATAAAATAATAGATATCGCTCGTAGCCATCTAGCGGTGTAACCATGAAGCGTCCGTTTAATTGTACAGTATGTTTACGAATAATGGATTAGAAAGTGTGATTATTCATATGTAATGGTAAGGATGATGATGATGAATGAAGAAATGAAAAAAATTAAAAAAAAAAAAAAAAAAAAAAAAGGCCAATAAAAAGTGAGTTCTTGCGCCACTTGTTCTGTTTCTTATTAAATTTAATCATCTGTGCCACTATTTATTTAAAAAACCAAAAAAAAAATCTATTTTTTAACTTTTTAAATTTCTTCACTGAAAAAAAAACTTCTCCAACAATTAAAAAAAAAATAAAATAAAAAAAAACCAACAATTACCTCGTAACAGCAAGTAAAACGCTCATTAAAGCAACTACCTCCTAATTAAAAACAATTATCAGAAGAATTAATTCCCGATTATTATTTCTTCTCATAAAAAAAAATGTTTACAAAGTTGCAATAAATTATTTAAAATACTAACGGCACAATTTTCCTAGTTTAATTACATTTCATTATAATCCCTCATTATAATAACAATAACAATTAAATTAAAAGAAGTAAACATTAAAGCAAAAAAAAAAAAAAAAAAAAAAAAAAAAAAAAAAAAAAATAGCCGGTTTGTTTTTTTAATAATCGGCTTTGTGTATTGATATCGGATTTATGTGTGTAATGTTTTGATTTAATATCAAGGGACACATGAGCACCCGGAGATTATTAAGGATTACTAATTTGTTATATGTTATATATTAAATATTATATTATGTGTAATTCTAATTGTATTTGTAATAGTTGTTGTATATCATATGGGCCGCGTCAAGCGTGCAATAACACGTTTTAAATTTTTAAATTCACCGTACGACACTTGCGAAACAGTATTTTTTACACGTTTATTTAAAACGTTATGAAGGACATGCCAGTTTTTAAATTATTCATTTTCAATTTTTTTTTTTTTTTTTTTTTTTTTGGCAATTTATTGATCAAAATTCAATCAGATTTTTTTTGTTTGTTGTATAGTTATTTATTTTTTTACAATTGATTGCTTAATATTTAGCAGAATTATTGTCGTTGAAAAAAAATATTTTTTTTTTTTGAGATAGAAATTATTGATAAATATTTAAGTGGAATAAAATAATTATTCTAAATTGGAAAATTTTAATTTTCTGGATTATTTTCCAACCGACGGCCTTGCTTGCATACCAGACAAGTATATTTATTGATATTTATATTAAAAAGAAAATAAACGGTGGTAACAATGATGAATTATCATGTACAAGAAATCTGATCTTTTTTCCATCGATAATTATTTATTCGACCTTCGTGCGATACACGAGAATGAAATGAGTATTAAGTAGGTACTATTATATTGTAATCGGTGGAAGAGAAGTATAAAACTTCAATTTTAATTTTTTAAAAATCTAATTCATGTGTATTATATTTTACGAGCAGAGATAAGAGTACACTGCATTACTTTGAGATAATGTCTGGTTGGAGATTTTTTGGAGAGCTTCAGGTTTGTTTGATTATCATCTTCGGTGTTTTTCTTCTTTCTTAGATTTTATATTATGGGGAATTATGTAAAATAAAATTCAGACGGAAACTTGTAACACGCCTTTTGTATCCGTCGCTATTTATATATTCTATGTGCGTGTTGTGATTGATTTTTTTTTTGTAATTATGGTAAATTATTTTTATTTATAGAAAAAAATTAAAAGAGAAATTGTTGGATTATTTAAAAGAAGAAATTTATTAAAAAAAATTTTTTAATAAAAAATTTCTTCTTGAAATTTAAATAATTTTTTTTTTTGAGTTAATAAATTGTTTTTGTTTATAAAATATGATTTTTGGATATTTAAGAAGAAAGAAGAAATTATTTTTTAAAAATCAAAGAAGAAATTTATGAATTAAAAAAATAAAAGAGAAATTATTCGTATATTTGGGAAGAAATATTTATTTTTTGAATAATTAAGAAAAAAGAAGAAATAATTTTTAAAAAATTAAAGAAGAAATTTAATAAATTAGAAATTTTCTGAATAATAAAAAAAAAAAAATTAAACATAATTTTTTTTTTGGGAAGAAATATTTTTTTTTATACAAAAAATTTCTTCTCAAATTTTCAAATAATTTTTTTTCAATTAATAAATTGTAATTAAAAATAAAAAAAAATTTTTTTAAATATTTGAGAAGAAATAAAAAATAAAAAATCAAAGAAGAAATATATAAATTAAAAATTTTGTATTAATATTTAAAAAAAAAAACATTTCTTCAGAATAAATAAAAAAAAATAAACAATAGATAAATTATAAATGAATGAATAATGGATAAAAAGATATCCATAAATAAATAAATAAATAAATAAAGTGAAGTGATATAATAATGAAACATGTCGTGTAGATAATTTCTTATTCAGGCGTATACTCAACAAGATATAACAAAACTACTTTTTCATTTGCGTAATGCACCATTCACTATCATGCATTAGATCAATCTGCAATATTTCAATACAATTTACACATATATATTGTACATATAACATAAATTGTTGAAGTAATGCGGTGTGTACCTTACTCTTAGATTTTTATAAAAAAATCTACGACCTTGTTTTGCTTTCAATTATAATAATAATTATAACTAGGAATTTTTACGCAATGATAAATATTTTCGAAAGAAGAATATAATTGACAGTATGAAAAATAAAAGCTCATTGTGCTTTATGATAATTAAACAAAGTGTATAAAATAAATTGTCAGCAAGTTGAGTAACGAGTAATTTTATAAAGAGCACTAGCACTTAATAACAAGTTATTATATTATTTTATATAATAAAAAGAACAAAAAAATATCTCATAAGTAATAGTCGTATGTATTACTGTTATATACATATTTTAATTACTTTAATTATATTAATTAATCTATTAATGGTAACAATAAGTTAGAATAAGAACAAAACAATGAGACCAATTTACCCGATCAAGAAAATTTAATTGAGTAATCAGTTATTAGTGTTAAGTATAATTGTCATGCATTTCTTCATGGCAGTAATTATCTTTGAAAAATTATAACAGGAAATTACTCTACTTAGAGCGGATTTTCGATAAAAAAAAAAAAATAATTATTTTTCTTCTTGTCTTTGAAGGTTTTATTACTTCATTTATTTTTTAATTTATCCATATTATTATTATTATTAATTAAAAATTATTGCCGGCACGATGCTTTAGGCGAATATTTGTACAGTGTAGTTTGTATTATTTTAATATTAAACATGTCTTTATAATATAAATTTATTTATTTATTTCTTCCTTAACAATTTTAGATTTTTATTTAATATTTATACGAAAATTAAAATTTATGTTTCAAAACTATAAAAGTAGCCATAACTCCTAAAATAATGACTTTAGGGGCAAAATAGGCCATTTTAAATGGTCGAAAATTAAAAATTTTTCTACTACTTTGATCAATAGCTTTATTCATAATAATTAGCCTTACATTAATTATTTATTTATATATTTATAAGATTTACAATATATATAGCTTACAGAGAGTTGGATTTACAAAAATATATATATTTAATATTTCAAAAAAATATATTTTTAAATTCAACGAGCAAATAAATTATAAAATACGTAATTACAAATATTAACTATCAATAATAATAATAATGCCATTTTTATTTGGAACGTTCAACTAAATTATTCATTTAAAATATCACATTTAATTACTTAATGTTTTATTTATCGGTAAATTGTTCTATAAAAAAATATTATATTGTTAAAGTACTTTACTGTTGAGCTTAAAAATTGAGTATGAAACCAATTAATTACTATTAACAATAACTAATAAAAAATAATTAAGTTTTTTTTTTTTAAGTTGCTATTGTGTTAAGTAAATTAGTGGCGTTAAAATTATTTTTAAAGGTCATTTTTTATGTAATTATAAAATACTGAGCAGTCAATAATTTAATTTTCTAAACGCTTGTTATCGTGTTGTGCCTTTTTATTATGGATTTTGTGTGATATTTAATCTCAGTTATTTTTTTTTTTGGATATTTTGTCGGAGATATTTTTTTTTTTGAATATTTTGTCGAAGGATCAAGACGCCTGATATTCTAATTATACTGATAAAAATTAGCTCCTACTAAAAAACTAAAATTATCTCAAATCCTCAATAATTTTTTTTCAACAAATTAAACTTAAAAAAAAAAAATCAAAATTCAAAACAACGCTCAATGGAAGCACTTGTCATCGTATAAAACCATCAACTTCAAAATATATAATAAATTTAGAAAAACAAAGGCACCCGATGGCAAAGTATTAATCATAATTACAATTACACTACTCAACAAATAGCATAAAAGTCTACTAACTAAAAACTAATTAATTTGTTTATAAATTCACCTAGATAATTTACAGATTTACATTTCCAATAATTTAATATAGCACGTGTCTCAGCTGGCATTCGAGACGTCAATATCAATAGTCTCTTCTTTAAGTAACGCTCGTTTGTCTTCTTTGCCAGGTTTTTTACCACCGGCTTTGCGTTTACCTCTGTTTACTACTCCGTTTTCGTCGTCCATCATTCTGAGTATTTGAATCTGATCTGAGCTTTCTATCGGTGCGATAGAAATATCTCTTACGGCTCTGAATTTACCGCAATTGTTCAGGTGCTCGTTTTCTAAACGGAAAAAATTCCAAACAAATCTCCTATAAAAAAAAAAATTATACAATATTTATAATTATTTTTTTTTTTTTAAGTAATAATTATAATAATAGTTACCTAAAAACTTCTAGAGGAGCAACAATAGAAGTCATCAAATCACTTGAAACATATTTAAAATCAACTAAAATAAAACTTGCTATCCATATAAATCTCAAAACAAAGTCTTCAATGATGGCAAAGTAATAAAAGCTCTGTAATAAAATTTTTTTTAATTAAAAATCGACACAATAAATATTTCCTTATATAATAATTTATTATTATTAAAAAAAAAATACTTACAGCTGAAGAATAAACAACTTCTTCACGTAAAAATTTATTTTCTCCAGCATTACTATCTAACAACCCCCAATCCATTTTTATATCCCAAGTGTAAGAGTAAATAGAATTGATAATACAGCTTGCTAACCAAAACCATAGCCAAGGATTTTCCCAATTGCTTTTATATTGATCTGAAATACAAATTAAATTTAAAAAAAAAATTCTTATATTAAATTAATTAATTAATTATTCAATTGATTAATTAATAAATAAATAAGAAATACACCTGCGTAATAAGACCTCAAAGTATTTGAAATAACAACTAAAAAAGTTGTCGAATATTTTCCAGCATTAGCCAAATGTGGAAAAGCTTCTTTAGAATCTTTGTAACGCCTGAGACACTGGGCGAATCTAAACCACGCAGGTAGACAATTTACAATAGGCCTGACGATAAGCGACCCGGACATACATTGCGTAGTGTCGTTAGCTTGCAACCAATCGCCGTTGGTTAAATAAAAACACACTAGAAAATGAAAATCCAGCAACGGAGTTACAAGACTGTTTAATTGATCTGCCAGCCAGAAGTCCGCGAAATTTACAAACGCAAATGGTGCTATTATCATTCTCCACTGAAACAAATTTTATAAATAAATATTTATTATTAAATATTAAATATAATTATATAATTATTGTAAACTTACTGTTATTCTCAGTAACCAGAACCGCGCTTCGTGGCGAAATATTTTTAGAGGATTCAAAATGAATGCTATCATAATACATACAAGCACCAGAGGATTTACGAACGGTGGGATACTCAAGCTAGCGCTGAATAGAAAACTTAGAAGACTGAGAGTCCAGATGACTCCTAAAACAGCTGATAATTCCATTAAATGCTGCTCTGATAAATGATTACGTGGATCGAGCTCGAATATTAACACATGATTCACTCCAGATGATCTCCAGCCATAGACGTTTACTCCCATTAGAAATAAAAATTGGATTATTAGCAGTGGTCCTCTGTACAAGCGAAATGCTATTTTTAAATTCTCTTGTCCTTCGTGAAAAATTGCTGAAAATATTTATTAATTATTTAACATTTTAATGTAAAATTGAAAAAAAAAAAAAATATTTCAAATCAAAAAATTAAATTACCAGAAAGTACAACAGCGACGAATAATATAATAAAGCTTCCTGAAAATAATCCAACTTTAAAAGTCGTCCATGGACTCTGATGTTCGCCCAGTGGAGGAACTCTCAGGCGTTTCATAGCCCGTTGACGGTCACCACCTTCCAGTTCATTAGTGACATTAGCCTCGGTGTCGTGGATTAATTTGTCTATGTCTTTCGACGTGTAGAAATGACTCGTCTCCACGCATTCTACTCGCCACTTGCATCCAGTATCTACTGATAAAAGCTATAAAGACATTTTTTTAAAAAATAGCCATAATTAATTTAATAATAAAAAAATATACATGGAATTTAAATTTAAGTACTTTGTCATGTTTTTTGAGAATTTTTCTGAACCCAGTATAATTTAAATTTTGATAATTCTGCAGTAATATCAATGATAAATAATACTCCGAAAATCCTAATTTCAATTCACGAATTTTTCGTGCTGGTAATTTAGCGCTTGCTAACTTTCCTTTATTTTTATGGCTGCCATGCTGCAAATCTAGGGCAGTTTTTAATTCATTTTGTAACGCGGCATATTTTCTTGTTGCCTCTGCTAACTTTTCTGTAATTAATTTTAATAAGAAAAAATTAATTTTTTAATTTTTATCTTTAGAAGCTTCAAAAAATTATAAATACAATTTTTTAGACTGCTTATTTTTAAGGAAAAATTAAAATATTCTATTAAAGTGATACCTGAATAAAATGTGTTAATTTTTTTCAATTCACGATCACAAAACGTAAAAAAAACTTCATCGAAGGAAGCAAAGTGACGTGAAATAACCTCTGGTTCCACACTCTCTGCAGACGGCGCTTCTTCGACAGCTGCATAGAGCATAGCTTTCATTTCCTATTAATTAAATAAATAAAAATTAATTTAGCAGATATTAGACAATTTAAAAAATTTTTTTAACAAATAAATTATTGAAAAAATTAAAAAAAAATCAAGTATTGAAAAAAGAATAAATAAAATAATTTTACCTCATAACTGATGTATTGTTTTCTCCATTCCGGAGTAATGTGAGCTGATAGATGCTCCGCAAACTTCATTTTTTATTTCTATAATTTTCAGTCACCTAAAAAAAATAAATAAATTAATTAATTAAAAAACACTGAGGTTAAAAACTATCCAAACATGCTACTCACCATCAAGAGATTAAAAGAGATCAAAACAATTTATATTTATAATCTCTGGTGTTTATTAGCAGTAAAGCGAGATTATATTATTAAGTTGACAAAATAAATATTTATAGTCTTAAAATAAACAAAGACTCCAGTGCAATGCAATTGTTGAAATAAAACACTGCTCGACAATGAGAGCAAGTACTGTTACCCCGACATTTAATTGTTTAAAGTTAGTTTTCTTTGCTAATGTAATTTATTTAGCCTCTATAAGACCTTTGTTTGAGCATTATATTGCTGTTACTCATTTTATCAGCTGTTATCTATTGTATTATCAATTTTTAACTCATGACATTAATAGTATGTTTATTAAAAGTCACTTGACTTGTAGTTTTTGTTTTTGCCGCTTGGCGGAGACACTGGAAAGTTCTTTGGGAAATTTAAATTGTACCAAAAAAAAAATAAGTGACGTTGCAAATTATTAGTTCTAATTCAATAAGTTATAAATAATCAAAAAATTAAAAATGTCGGCTAACTTTATTATTATTTTTATTAATAACAATTTAAAATTGTTTCACAATTTTTTTTATTTTAATTTAAATAAGAAATGAAATATTTATAAAACTATATAATTAAGTGAGTAAATAAATAAATTGACAATAGTGCAATTAATTTTACTAACAGCTGACATTAAATCGATGTAAAATAAATCCAGTACTAATTTCATTAACAAACACCGCAAAATTGTGATTTCCTTTTGAGCAAGTGTCAAATTTAAACTCTGCTCTCAATTTTTCGGGTGGATTTCGCATTGGAAAATATTTAGAGCACTCAGTATTTTTATTTTCATACCGCTCATTTTCCGCAACAGAAGTGTAAATATTAACCTCGGTATTTCTTTTCTGGTCGAAGAAGACATCGACTGATTCATTTGCGCACTTGTAGGAAAATCCACTGTACGTAAGCTGCAATTAAAAAAAGGTAAGTTTGTTTACTAAAAAAAAAAAAAATGTCAATAGAAAATTTTTAATTGATAAAATTAAAAACTTACATTTTTAACAAAATCTTGAGCGCTGACCAGGTAAAGTAAACAAGATATAATAAACAATAATTTTTTATCCGCCATTTTCTAAAATTCCTTTTTAAAAAAAAATATATATTTGTAAAATAATATTTTTATCGACTGAATTTTAACTTCAAATTTTATTTCCCTTTTATAACAGCTAAAACCACTGACTCATTGCTTCCGTAAAAAATTAATGTAATTACCATTCAGTCAACAATGAAATTAAATTGTACTTCCTATTTTGATGATGATTTTATCAGCAAAACACTTTGAAATAATGAATTGGTACTAATATATTAATTTTCGGTCTACCGGCTTCAATATTTATTAATATCTTTTGACTGAAGCTTTAACAATGGAACAAATAACAGTAAAGTGAAGATAATTTGATTTTGATTCGCAAAAAATACCAAATATTTTATCTCAAAAGTTATTTTTAAAAAATTGCATTTTTTAACATAATTTTTTTTTTTATATTAATTTAATTGCTATAAAATTCTAAAAAAATTTTTAATATTTGTCAACTTCAGTATTGATAACAAATTTATAATGTCAATCAATTTCAGTGTCATATTTTTTTAATTCGGTTGATGATTTGATCAGCTGATAAGATTTTTTTAAGAATAAGGGCACACGAAGCATAATTACCAAAAATTTTAAATATAGTGACACAAGTTACTTGCAGATGGCATTACAGTAATTTTACAAATTATCAACAGAGTATCTTCATCCCACCTGCGATTGAGCGTGCGCATTTAGTGTTTGGTCTTCATTCTTTGTGAACTGTGAAAAACACATCGGCTGGCAATTTATAATTTATAGGTTAGGCATCAAGTGAAATTCACACCACCACGTGAGTTTCTTGTGAGTAGTAATTAATAATTTAAATAATTAAATAAAACAAGCCAAGATGTCGATGTATAACTTCAAAAAAATCACCGTAGTTCCTACCGCAAAGGTAAATATAATTTGCTTAAATAATTAAAAATACAATTATCAACAATTGTTTTTCCATAATGTTGGTTAAGCAGGAGGTTATTAAAATATTTTATTTTTCAGGAATTTATAGATATAATTTTATCTCGAACTCAAAGAAAAACACCGACAGTAATTCACAAAAATTACAAAATATCCCGAATCCGGGCATTTTACACCCGCAAGGTTAAATTCTCCCAGCAGAGTTTCCACGACCGTCTGTCTAAGATTATCCAGGAGTTTCCGAAGCTCGATGATGTCCATCCTTTCTACGCGGACTTGATGAACGTCTTGTACGACAAGGATCATTACAAAATAGCTCTAGGACAAACAAATACTGCGAGACATTTAATTGATAAGTAAGTTTGATCTTTAATCTCTATGAAAATTAAATTAACCGACGTCTAAAAATTTTTAGGATTTTCTTTTATTAAAAAAGTTCTGATTTAATTATTTTTTATTCATAATTCACTCAATTTATTTTTTTTTGGCCATTTTCAGTGTTGCCAAGGATTACGTTCGTCTTCTCAAGTACGGAGACTCTCTCTACAGATGTAAACAGCTCAAAAAAGCGGCCTTGGGTCGTATGGCCACCATTATGAAGCGACAAGCTGCTAACTTGACTTATTTGGAGCAAGTTCGTCAGCATTTAGCTCGTTTACCTAGCATTGATCCTTATACAAGGACTATTATTATCTGTGGATTTCCTAATGTCGGAAAAAGTAGTTTTATTAACAAGGTAATTTTTTTTTTTATTTATTTTTACAGTAAAAAATTTTAGAATTTTTTTAACAAATAAATTATGGAAAAAAAAATTTTTTTTATCAATTTCAGATAACTCGCGCAGAAGTAGAAGTCCAACCGTACGCCTTCACAACAAAATCATTGTACGTAGGTCACACAGACTACAAATACTTACGCTGGCAAGTAATTGACACCCCTGGAATCCTAGATCACGCATTGGAAGACCGTAACGTGATTGAAATGCAAGCAGTAACAGCTTTGGCGCACTTGCGAGCTGCAGTTCTCTACGTCTGCGATTTATCTGAGCAATGCGGTCATACTCTTGAAGAGCAACTGAAGCTATTCGAGTCGATCAAGCCGCTCTTCGCCAACAAGCCCCTGATAGTCGTCGCGAACAAGATCGACGTGGTCGGCCTGGACGAGCTGTCCGCTGACAAGCGTGAAGTCGTAAAGAAATTCGAGGAATACGATATCCCCGTCTTGGCGATGAGTACATTCACTGAGGAGGGAGTGATGGAGGTTAAACACGAGGCTTGCGAACGACTGTTGTCCTTCCGGGTCGACCAGAAGGTCAAGACCAAGAAAGTGGAAGGTCTGCTGAACCGTCTCCATGTCGCAGTTCCTGCTCCTAGAGACAACAAAGTACGTCCGCCTTGTATTCCTGCTAGTGTTTTACAGAAGAAAGCAGTTGCTGCTGAAAAAGCCGAACGTAAACGCAAGTTGGAGCGCGATATTGAAGAAGAAATGGGAGATGATTATATTCTTGATTTGAAGAAGAATTATGATATTGAAGGCGATCAGAAGTATGATATTATTCCTGAAATTTGGGAAGGACACAATGTCGCTGATTATATTGATCCTGAAATATTTGATGTAAATATTTTTTTTTTTTTTTTTTTTTTTTATTTATTAATTTATAAATTTTTATTCATTAATTATGATAATAATAACAAACCAAGACATTTTTATTGTTATTATTATCATTAAAAATTATATTTTTTACAAAACTTATTTAATAATAATAATAATAAATTTTGAAATTATTATTGTTATTATTGATAATTATTAATTCATAATTAAAAAATTTTTTTTATGTTTTTTCTAGAAATTAAATGAATTAGAAAGAGCTGAAGAATTAAGAATCGCTTCAGGAATTTACGACTACAAAGTACCAGAATTAACAGAAACAATGAAAGACATCCGTGCGATGGCCCAACAGATCCGTGAAAAGATAGCAATAGATAAGCAAGAATCGCTTGTCAACAAACAATCCACAAAACCAGTAATGCCACGAACCTCAGTAGCTCGTGGTCGCGACAGAAGTGTTCGTAAATTGCGAGACCAGATGGAAGGTCTCGGCGTTGACATGGAAGACACCGGAGATGCCCACTTCACCAAGACTCGAGGAAGATCTCGCTCGTTATCTGGTCCAGCTCGTAAGAAGCAACGTGTCGAGTCCGTGGTCTCGACTTCTCGCGCTCGCAGCAGCTCTAGACCTGCCAGAGATGAGATGGGTGTCAAGGATGTTGTGGTAATTTTTTTTTCCTTAAATTTTGCAACTGTTGTTTGCTATTTGATCATATTTAATCACATTTATATTTTTTTTTTTAGATGAAATCTAAGCTGAAGAATATCGCTCACAAAGCTATCAGAAAGAAGGTCGCGAAGAAAGGTCTTAAGGGTGAAGCCGATCGTTTCATTGGTACAAAAATGCCTAAACATTTGTTTTCAGGCAAACGAGGTGTTGGAAAAACAGACAGAAGATAAAAATTTATTTTATCATTTTTTTTATTCTTCTTGGTACGTTTTAATTAACGTAATTTATTTTTACATTAAATTTAAATGTATTAGAATAATTAATTTTTTTTTTTTTCAATAATTATACTGATTATTATTATTAAAAATACAAAATATATTAATCAACGAATTTTTAATTGAAATTTAATGTCAGCAGTTGACAAGATACAAGATAATTTCTTCACAAGACACAAATTGCAATGACACTAAATATTACTTAAAAAAATCGATTTTATTATATAAATATCCTGGAAAAAAAATTTTTAGTATTATTTTAATATAGATAATTTTTTAATAAATTTAAACCAGACATTTAATTAATGCGACATATAATTATATTCGATGATTGTACACTTGAGTCATAGATTAATTATAAAATAATTCCAAGTTAGTATTTGATATAAAATTGTCTAGTGGAGTAAGTTTGTCTCATTCGATCGAATAAGCGAAGATGATAATTATAAAATTAAGATAAAATAAGTGATTGTTGAGGGATGAGCTTTTAAGTAGGGGTGAACATTGCCAAATAAGGTGTTTGATGAGGGTTTCCGGTTTTTCGTTAGCATTTGCGCCACCACTCGGTGTCTGTTTAAATTATTCACCACGAGTGTGTAAAGAGCAGTTTTAAGTTAAGAGGATGAGGGAACGAATGAGCTTTTATTTGTAAGTCGGCAAATACGTTTACATATGTATTATTATATATATATCTATATCTCTATATATACATATATTTACATATGTGTACGTAGTACGTTTAAAATTATAAATCGCCCGTGGGTTGCGAACTTATAGTTGCCAAAAATACGAGATGCGTGGAACACGTTAAATTTTAGTTTTTAAAAATTTTTTTGTGTACTTAGATTTATTTTCAATGTAATGGGATTTTTTTAAGTGAATTTTTGTGAAGAAATTTTCTGGATTTTTACTGCAATATATTTTTAAAGTAAGTAATTTTTTTTTTTAATACTACTTAGAGCCGATATTTATTAAAGAAGAAATATTTTTTAAAAAGTGCAATTTTATTTTATTAAAAAAAAAATTCTAAAAATTTTTCATACTTTTTATAATTTAATTTTCTTCTTTAAATTTAAATTAATTTAGTGACTGGAAATTTTATAGAAGAAATGATGCTTGCACGTAATCTTTAAACGATTAAAAATAAAACTAATGACCATGAAGACGAGGAAATGTTTATTAATAATTTATGGAAAAAAATTTCTGTGTGCGTTGAGACCGACGGAGTGTTAGTAGTGTAGATATAAATTATATTTTTCAATAGAACTTGTATTACTTCCGATAAAATGTATATTTATTATCTAGGTCTTTTTAAATTTGTTAGTTTAAAAGTTTCGGTGTCCAATTTCACGTGAGAAGAATAAATGCCCATTTGACCCTGTTAAAATGAGCCGCCAAAAACAACGGCCTACTTTATAACCAAATCAAACTTCAGAATAAACTCATTAATATTTACACTTTTTTTTTTTTTTATTCATTAATAATTTATTAATTTTATTTATTTATTTATTAGCCTGTAATTCTCAGAATTTTTTTAAATATTTTTATTTAATATTTATTTTTAGTTTTTACTTTAAAGATTTTTTTTTTTAATTAAATACTTAAAAAAAAATTTTATATTTCTTCTTTAAATTTTAAATTAATAAATGTCAAAAATTAATTTAAAAATAATAATTATATAAATAATTTTATTAATTTAAAATTAAAATAATTATTTAAAGAAGAAATGGAAAATTAAAAAAATTTTTTTTTTAATAAAATTTTAATTAAAAAAAAAAAAAATAAAAATATATTACCAGCTGTTTAATACTCACATTAAAATTTTTTTTCTTCTAAAAAAATATAAAAACTCTTTATAAAAAAAAAATTCAAGACCGCGCTAGGCAATTAGCAACACATAAAACCCATAAGTGCATGTAGTCACACTGATACACTACATATAAATAAATCTAAATTGTACATCAGAGTGTACAGTTGTTAACTCCAGTTAACTTTCCTCATAATACCCGTCAATTTAATATCTCACATATTTTTCCGCAATCAAACTAAAAAGTAAAAAAAAAAAAAAAATTAAATTAAAGTGAAATAAAAAAAAAAAAAATTTGAACGCACATAAATATATTTATATTTATATATAGTTAATACTCACATACATGATACATTTGGCAGTGCGTGCGGGGCAGTGGGGAACTTGGAGTGTCTATTTATAAAAAAAGTCTCAGGGGATGATCTACGCGACGCCCACGCCCCAAGTGGCTACGTAACATTTATTTGTTAATAAATAATGTATCTAGATATTTAAAAATAAGCCGGCCGAGGAATAATCTCTGGAGATATTATTATTTATTTATTGCCAGCGAATTCGAGCGCTTGTAGGTTAGAATTCCGACGATTGTGATTGTGAGTAACGACTGTGATCACTGACGATAATATTCTATGTCAGTTCTATGCTTGTGACTTTTATTAAAACACCGCTTTTAGAGAAATAGGTACATGTATGTATGTATGTGTGTGTTGATATATATATTATTGTTTTAAGTTTGTATTAATATATCCATGGATTTTTTTTATTCAGGTAAATAATAGACATGTCGTTTCGCGTGGTACGTAGCAGCAAATTCCGCCACGTTTACGGAACATCTTTGAAAAGGGAGCAATGTTACGACAATATCAGAGTGTCTAAATCCTCCTGGGACTCTACCTTTTGTGCTGTTAACCCCAAATTTTTGGCTATCATTGTTGAATCTGCTGGAGGTGGTGCTTTTATTGTTTTGCCACATAATAAGGTATTTTATTCACCTGTTTTATATTAATAATACTTTACTTTGCCGACGTTTTTCTTTTTTCTTTTTTTTTTTTTTTTTTTTTTTTTTTATGATGTCACATTTAAGTTAACAGTCTCTTGACAATTTTTTTAGTATTATTTAATGAAAAATTATTTTTAAAAAATTTCCATTTTTTTTTTTATAAAATTATTAAATATATGCTACATTAATTTTCATTTTATGATAATTAAATTAGCAGACATCTGACAATTCTGGGAATTTTTATGACAGCTAAGCTAGGATAAGAAAATTCGCACTTTAATTCTTTTTAATTTTTATGCATGGAATTTTTTTTTTTATTATAATTTAATTGTTAAAAAAATTATAAAAATTTTTTTTTCTTTAATTTTGACATCTTGAATTTTAAAAAAAATTATTTTACTAAAATTAATAAACATCTGTCATTTTTTTTTTTTATTTTTCTTAATAAAATTAAATATTTAATTTAAAATCAAAAGACCTTGAATTTTATTTAAATTTAAAACAAGCATTTAAATTTTAAAAGTCGCTGAAAGACTTGTTGATTTAAACTTCTGTTATTTATTTACTCAAAAATAACAATAACAATAAAATAAAGATAATTTTATTCACTTCCCTGGTTCATTCATGATAAGAATTATTAATTGATATCCTTATCAGGTGGGCAGGATATCCGCAGATCATCCACTGGTCGGCGGCCACAAAGGTCCTGTTTTAGATATCGCCTGGTGCCCACACAATGACAACGTTATCGCCTCTGGCTCAGAGGACTGCGTGGTGAAAGTTTGGCAGATTCCAGACAGTGGGATCTCGCGTACGCTCACGGAGCCGGTCGTCGACTTGCAGCTCCATCAGCGACGAGTTGGCCTGGTGTTATGGCACCCGACTGCGCTCAACGTCCTGCTGACCGCGGGCTCCGACAATCTCGTGATAATTTGGAACGTCGGCACCGGAGAAGCTGTTGTCAAAATAAACTGCCATCCTGATGTCGTCTACTCGGCCTGCTGGAACTGGGACGGCTCGAGGCTCGTCACTACCTGTAAAGACAAAAAAATACGGATTGTCGATCCCAGGTCGGGTGAAGTCCTGGAGGAAGCTATTGCTCATGAAGGAAGTAAAGCTACTAGAGCGATATTTTTAAGGTAATTTTAAAAATATAAAAAAATTAAATTTTGCTTAATTAAATAATGATTTTTGTTAAATTGCTCTGTAATTTCTTTAATATTGACATTTTTAAAGATTTAAGCTCATCTTGATGTTACACTCATCAAGAGCTTTCATTTGAGTACCCACATGCATTTTTTACATATTTTTAATATATACATATATATAATATATATAAAATATATGAAAAAATGATGTGGGTACTCAAATGAAAGCTCTTGAAGAGTGTAACATCAGAATGAGCTTATATATTTAAAAATTTCAGTAATTCACAAGATACAAGGTCATTTTTTAATTACGTATCTAGATTGCTGTTTTACAGCGAATATCGTAGTAAAAAACTAAGAAAAAAAAATAATCATTAAATATTAAATTACAGAGGCGGTTTAATATTCACAACAGGATTCAGCAAAATGTCTGAGCGTCAGTATTCGTTGCGGGCACCAGATATGCTAGGAGAACCAATAGTTATGGTTGAACTGGACACCAGCAACGGAGTAATGTTCCCTCTGTACGACCCAGACACCAGTCTTGTCTACTTATGCGGCAAGGGCGACTCTGTTATCCGGTACTTTGAAATCACTCCAGAACCGCCATTCGTTCACTATATCAATACCTTCCAAACACCCGATCCACAACGTGGTATCGGAATGATGCCAAAACGCGGCTGTGACGTTAATAGTTGTGAAATTAGTCGATTTTATCGTTTAAACAATTCGGGATTCTGCCAAGTTATTTCAATGACCGTACCAAGAAAGGTGACTTCATATTTTTATTTTTATTGCAATTGATTAATTTTTTTTACTAAATTGTTAAATTAAAAAAATTTTTTTTTTTTACAGTCTGAATTATTTCAAGAAGATTTATATCCTGACACACCTGGCGATACTGCAGCGATTTCTGCTGAAGAATGGGCTGCTGGTACCGACGCAGAACCTATTTTAATTTCTTTAAGAGATGGTTATCAACCTACAGCGTCTAAAAGCGAATTGAAATGTACTAAAAAAGCTAATGTACTTGGTAAAAGTACTAAAGTTGGAGCTAATGCACAAAATTCATCGCAGAATAATGCTAACTTTGTATGTATTTTTTTTTTTTTTAATTAAATATCACACAAATATTTTCTTATTTTCTTAATAATATAAATTATGACTTTATTATTTTATTTTAATAAAAAAAATTTTTTTTTTAAACAGGAGGATATAATAAAAGAATTCTCCGAAGAGATAAGAAAACTTAAAGCAGTTATCGTGAAGCACGAAGGAAGAATTCGCGTACTCGAGTCAGCAGTTGCATTGCAAATGAAAGAAGACGAAAGAGAAAGAAACGACAATAAAACATCATCGTCTCCAGCAGAGAAAGAATTTTTAGCTTCCGACGAAGTATGATCATAAGGAATATTTTTTATAAAAATTTACTTGAAAAACTTTTAAAAAAAAAAAAAAAAAAAAAAAAAAAAAATATTGACGAGAAAGAAATATGTTTCATAGCGAACAGTGGTTCTTTTAACTTAACTAAATAATAATAATAATGATAATTAATTAATTTAATAATTAATTAATTAATTGAAGAGTAAAATGTTAATGACAAATAACGAAATAAGATCGTATTATATTTAATGAAGTAAAAGTTTAAAAGTAATTGAAGAAATGATAAAAACGTGGACGAATAATTCGTGTAAATATTAGATAGTTAGCCGAGTTGCCTTATAATTAATATTCCGATCATTTTTTTTGCTACGATCTTTGTTATTTATTGTATTGTATTTACATCGTTAAATCATCGTGCCTATTTACCTGTTTTTACATACTGACGACTTTATTCGAATCTTTGTATTTTTAACAATTATTATTATTTTAATTATTATACATATGTATAGGTGAGCTCAACGACAAAGTATCTCGTTACCTGCTAATAATATCATTAACATGACAATGTTATATATTTATATATATATAACGTTATTTTTTGAAACTTTTAATGATAAAAATAATAATTAAAAAAATTAAATATTTACTATTGTGAAATATTAATTCAATAATTGAATAACTCTAGCACAAATTGTGCCTCAATTTGTATAAAAAAATAAAAAAAAAATAAAAAAAAATAAATCTCTCGTTTAATTGACTGAGAGATTGACTGTAAAAAAAATTTACTTGGTTTTTTTTTTTACTACAACAGTCATTTATGTAATTAAAAAATTTTTTTTTAATTGAAAATTATTTAACAATAAATTAATAATTATTATGTCTTTTAAAAAAGTTGATGAAAAATTAATTTAATTAATTTAACTAATTTGTTTGTTGAAATAAAATAAAAAAATTATTTAGTGACTGAAAACTCAAATGTCTTGCAAATTTGTTAATTTAAAAATATTTTTATTGTAATTATCATTAATATGATTAGCTGTCGGTTTTAAAAATCAATAATTGAAGCAAAAAGCAAAAAATAAAATAATCATTTAAAAAAATTAAATAATTAAATTTGACATTTAGAAAATTTGAAAAATCTTAAGTTTGATAAAAAAAAAATTAAAATTTTAGATTAAGACCAAAAAAAATTAGAAGGTAAATTTCGATAAAACCCAAAGGACCAATCCACTTCGGTAAAACCCAGTTAAATTTTTATTGCCAGCAAAAATGCTTGCATTCACATTGAATAAAGACCCCAACGGAAAAGAGAAAATAAAAAGTAGGTATAAAGAATATTATAACGTATAGAATGTATAGTTAAGTACAGTAAGTCATGGCACAGGCAGTACAAAATATATGTAACATACAAAAGACTCACCAGTGTAGCTATATAATGAATATATAGAAACTTGCGGGAACAGTTTCAGTATAGACACGCATCTCTCCGCGTTCCGTCAATCCTTGTAATATAATTTATAATATAATAAAAATTACTCTGTAATATACTTTCATTCATATATTTAGACATTTCCGTCCAGAAAGCGCACCTAGAACCTCAAACAGAGCCACGTAAGTATTTTATTGGAGTATTAATTTTTTAAAAATTAAAATCCGAGTTATAAAAGTTACTTACCATATCTGCGGCTCAAGTTACCCAGTAATACATGACCTGCAACAAAACATAAATAAAACACATTTAAATTGCATCAGAAAAACAAGATGATTTAATTAAATTAAATTAATTGCAAGAGAAAGTCAGAAGACTATAAATGTCTAGACAGTGAGACGGTGACTAGACTACTAATTGACTCGCGGTAATAAATTTTATAAAATTATAATATTAAAAATAAAATAAAATAAAATAATGTTTGCTTACCAATTTTTGTTTTAGCTTATCGCTTTTTACGTAACACAATTGCGCACTAGCAAGTACATTTGTTTATTATTGTCCACAAAAATCCAACAACTATTGGAGCGATAAATAAGTGAGATCTTTTGCCACGCTTCAATTTTAAATTTAGACAAAATTTCCTTCAAGGCTCTTTAATCTTTAAATCTTACTGGAGATCTGGAATATTTTTTAAATTATATTATTTTTAATTATTTAAAACACTGAAGCTAACTGGACTGAAAATTTTTGAAAAAAATTGCCAGTTCAGCTAACTTCAGTATTAATTAATTATTGTGTTTATTTTTTTTTACATTTCTTCTTATTTTCCGATAAAACATCAGATTCCGGTTGAGAGCCACTGCTTTGAAGACCTTGAGAGCCTGGAATGAATTTTACTATTATAATTATTGGGATTTTTGATAGTTATTTGTTTTATTACACACATTAGGTGATTAACGGGAGGATACGGTGAATCTTGGAGTGTTAACTCGGCAAAACCGGCCGGTTTCTTTGTTGGTTTTTCAAACAGAATTTCATTGATCCCAAGTTATATATATTTTTACATATATGAACACATGCGTGTATAAGGACAGTTTTTTTTAATGCTAACGCCCAACTTTGTCAACTGCTTTCTATTTATTTTTTTTTTTTACAAAACTCAATTATTTTATTTTGTGAAGAAATTTATTACCCGGTCCTAATTTTTACCTTGAATTTAAAATGCGGATTTTTTAAATTAAAGGAAAAAAAATTATCAACAGATCTTGCTTATTGATTAGTTTTTTACACGAGGAAAAACGAGGTTCATATACAGACTTTTTGTTTTTACAAAAGAAGTTTTAATTTATTTAAATTAGAAGAAATAAAAATTTTATTTAAAAAATTTTTGGATTAAATAATTTAAGTAAAATAAATTTCTTCTTAATAAATTATTTTAATTAAAGAAGAAATAATTATTAAAACTATTTTTTTATAATCGTTAGAAATTATTTAAATAATTTATAAAATTTTAATCACTAAAAATAATTAAAAAAAATTACTGATTAAATATTTTTGTATAAAAATTACTAGAATAAAAAAAAAAAAGAGTTGACTAAATAATTATTGAGTTTTGTAAAAAGTCTCAATTTCTCTAAACATACGTCATAGTGTGTAATACCATGAACACGTACGAAAACACGACATATTTATAAAGTAAATTAAAATAATGACTCATATGACGTCTGTGCGATAATATGAATTCTTTCGAAGAGAAAGATAATATTTCATTACACCGAATCAATACTTAGTCATTCAATATTCACTCAAAACATGTAATACACTTATACTCATCAGCAAATTAAAAATTTCGAATGCCGTAATTAAGTCTATCTATGTAGATTAGTGGGGCTATTAAGTAAACCTGAAAGAAGAAATCCGAAAAATAACAGTCTGGCCCAAGGCCAATGACACGGAAGACGTAGAACAAAAAATATTTTTATAAACACAATCTTTAATCGTATTATCAGTACTTGAGCACGATAATGATAAGGCGCTGATATAATGCCGGTTAAATGCACTGGTGACATCATTGCGCGTACCTGTTTTTATCAGTTGCCTGCTGTTTAGTCTTATCAAGTCCACTCGTACTCTATTCAAGTTTGTTATTTTTTTCTTTGCTCAGAAGTAAATTTTTGGTCTGATCAGTTTTAGATTTTTAAGAAGAAATATGGATAAACATGGAGTACCTCTTGGACCGGGTGTTCAACCACCTCCACCTGGATTTGCTCCACCACCACCTTACAGTGCTGGAGCTCCACCACCTCCTCAAGGACCTGGTAATTATTTTTATTTTATTATTATTTATTTAATTAAAAATAATAACTTCCAAAAATTAAATATTAATTAATATTTATAAAGTCGTAAATTTATTTTTTTTTAATAATAAAAATAATAATTAATACTTACTTATTTTCCAGGAGTAATTTTTATCCAGCAAACAACCTTTGGACCAGATACAATGAGATTAAGCTGCCCTCATTGTCACGCAGATATTTCCACAAGAGTAGAAACAGAACCGAGTACCAAAACTCATCTCTTTGCTCTGCTGCTTTGTCTTGTCGGGTAAGAAAATATCCATAACAATAAAACTCATCTTCTGGAAGCTAACAACTGACCTTTTTATTTCGCTCCATAAATTTCCTCAAAAGGTCAAGCGTCAAATGTCGCATCTCTGACATCATTATACTAACAAAAAATTTTTAAAAATAGCTTCTGAAAAAAATTAAACAGCTGTTAGAAAATAATCTTACATAACTTTGTATCACTAATTATTATTATTTTAAAATACGTGCAGGAATGTCACTTGTTATGATTATCTCTCAACATCCGGTGAATTCTTAATTACTACCGTCAATTATCATACTTCTCTTTGTTCACTTTATCGATTTCCTTACTCTGAAAAAAATAAAAAAATTTTTTTATTGTTAATAAATAATTTATTTAATTTTAAGATGCTGGTGCTGCGCTCCGTGTCCTTACTGCATGGACAGCTGCTTGGTGAAGAAACATTACTGTCCATCATGCAGCCAATACCTCGGAAGCTACGAGAATTAATTCCATTAATATTTTACATTTTATTATTCCGTTTGTCGAATTTATTTAATTCCTTAAAAAAATGCTTATGCATTTGCGCCATTAAATGATAAATTCATTTTCCTGAAATGATAAATAATTAGATTATATTTTTTAATTTTTAAATACCAGAAACTACATTAATTTTTCTACTTATAAGTGCCTAGAGTTAAGATTATTAATTTAAAAGTTTTGAATATTTTTTTTTTATAAGATAAAAGCTTTCTGTCTGTTTTTTATCTTCGCTGAAGATATTTTTCCAATACGACTTTGTAAACATTACTAGGCATTTACTCAATTATTTGAGTTAATTGCCTTCAATGTCCTAGTAACTTTATTGATTTCATTAAATATTCAAACACTTTCTATATTACATAAATATAAATATTACAATCTAGTGCGTGTTTTGATTATTACAGAGACACTCATTAAGGTGAAGCGTAAAGCTAAATAATAAATATATTTTTTTTTAATTTTCACAGGCTCCAAGGTACTGATTACAAGAAGGGCAGGTGTGTTTTTTAACCAGACAACTGTCATTGCAATAAACACATGGTAAGCAAATCCAACATCTAGAAAAAATTTTCTTTTATTGATAATATAATTATTATTATTTAATTTAATTTAATTAACTTACTGGAAAATACAAAGTAATAAAGCAATTAGGTGAGTTTTAGTGTTTGCTTCAGTTTCAACTTTTGTTGAAATATCTGCGTGACAATGTGGACAATTTAATCGCATTGATTCCGAGCCATAATTAATATTTTGCTGGATTACAGTAACACCTAAAAAAATTTTTTTTTAATTTTTAATTATTATTATTAATTTTTAAGCTCGCCAAAAAATATAACAATCATAAATAAATAAATAATAATAATAATAATAATTCTTAACAAGCTCAGTTTATACTACTGCAGTAATTACCAAGAATCAAGCTTTATTTTCTTGGAAATAGTTCTTTTATAACTAGAAATTGAATTAATGACTGGTTAGTGAACGTGAAAAATTTATTTACGACTAAATATATTTTCTAACAGCAACATATGTTATTATTGTTACTATTATTATAAACACATTTTACCTTGCACTTATTAAACAATAAAGCTGGTTAATTTTAGAGACAAGGATAGATATTAAATATTTTAAATATTACAAAACAAAATTAAAAAAAATAAATTATAATTTTAAAAAAATTTTAAATATAAATTATTATTATTATTTAGTTATTTATGATTGTTATATTTTTTGGCGAGCTTAAAAATTAATAATAATAATTAAAAATTAAAAAAAAATTTTTTTAGGTGTTACTGTAATCCAGCAAAATATTAATTATGGCTCGGAATCAATGCGATTAAATTGTCCACATTGTCACGCAGATATTTCAACAAAAGTTGAAACTGAAGCAAACACTAAAACTCACCTAATTGCTTTATTACTTTGTATTTTCCAGTAAGTTAATTAAATTAAATTAAATAATAATAATTATATTATCAATAAAAGAAAATTTTTTCTAGATGTTGGATTTGCTTACCATGTGTTTATTGCAATGACAGTTGTCTGGTTAAAAAACACACCTGCCCTTCTTGTAATCAGTACCTTGGAGCCTGTGAAAATTAAAAAAAAATATATTTATTATTTAGCTTTACGCTTCACCTTAATGAGTGTCTCTGTAATAATCAAAACACGCACTAGATTATATAATAAAAAAAAAAAAAAAAAAAAATGACGTCTTATTTTTTACCACAGAATATCTTCAGCATCAATTTAATATTGCTGATATTAAGTGATAAGTGCAATTGCAATGATGTGTAAAAATAGTCCGATGACATAGTATTCATACCGCGAACATCAGTTGGCTTCTAATTGTGATTGAGCGCAGACGTTCGCGTATCTGCGTCTGTTGTATTAAATAGTTTATTTTTATACGTTCATTGTTAATTTCTTCTTTTATCGATATTTATTTTTAAAAAATTAATCTTTTGTAAAAATGAACCCAGAAGTGTCGCCTTATCCACCACAGCCGGGATTTACAAAGCCAATGTATCCGAGTCTTCAGCCAGATTTTTCGCAACCACCTTATCCGCATCCCACGGCTCCAGAAGTTCCTCCACCGCCTCCATATACTTCGGAGCCATTTCAGACCACTGCTGAACCTGGTAAATTTATTTTAAATTTTATTTTAAACAAACAAATTTATTAAAACATCTAAAAAATATTTTTTCTAATTTTAAAAATTAATTTGTAATCTACTTGTCAATTTTATATAATAATAATAAATAATAAATAAAATACTTACAACCGGAAGTTTTTTACAGTTGTCACTCTAGTTCAGCCAGCCGTAAATTATGGCCCTGAATCAATGCATGTCACTTGTCCTCATTGTCGTGCTGAAATTTCAACGAGAGTTGAAACTGAACCAAACTTGAAAACTCACATGATTGCATTGCTGCTCTGTCTCTTCCAGTAAGATTATACTTAATATTTTTCTATTAAAGTAAAAAAATTTCTCTATTTCTTCTGAAGAAATATCATCAGGAGATTGTCAATACTTTTTTTAAAGGGAGTAATCTTCTTTGTTAAAGCTCTGATTTATTACAATAAATAAAATGATAATTATTGTATAATATCATCATCATCATTTTTTTCTTCTCAGATGCTGGTTCTGCGCTCCTTGTGTTTATTGTATAGACGGCTGCTTAGTGAAGAAACATTACTGCCCTTCATGCGAACAATATCTTGGATCCTGTGAAAATTGATAATTTATATTTATTTTCTACTATTATCCAATCAATAATCATACATGGATGTAAACAAAAATTTAATCAATTTTTATGCTGATGTACATACAATTATTAATTATTATTTTTATTGACTATTAATATTTTTTAATTCGTATAATTTAAAATTCTAAATAAATATGACAGTAAAATTATTTAAATACTTTTAGAAAAATAAATTTAAAATTTAAGAAAAATATGTTCTACTAATCTATAAAATATTTTTATAAACGTCTTAAGAATTATTTTTTATCGCTCAATCGTTACCTCGAAGTGATAAGTAACAATGATAATTAAAAGCTTACCCAGAAGTGTAATTAAATAAAAATAGGCTGATGATGACGTACATTACTCACAATTATCAGTACCTCTGAAGTTTTGATTGAGCATAAACGTATTTAAGTCTCTTTACCTGTAAATTTAACAATAAATTTATTTTACCAAAAAAAAAAAAACCCATCAGTGAATTCCAAAAATGAATAATCAAGGAATGCCTCAACCTGGTTATTATCCTCCAGCACCGGGGTTCAATAATCAGCCGATTTATCCAAATTACCAACCGCAACCACAGCCAATGTATCCTTACCCTGGACAAGCACCACCACCATCAGAATTTAATCCTCCTCCTGCTTATAACCCCGATTATCCACCAGTTACACATGCACCGGGTCCAGGTATAAAAAAAAATTTCTTCATTCAATTTTTAACTGCAAAAATTTGCGATTTAATAATTAAATTAATTAATTTTCCTTTTTTTAGTTGTTACTCAAATAAGACCTGTGACTTTTGGTCCCGATTCAGTGCGATTAATCTGCCCTCACTGCAGCGCCGACATTTCAACAAGAGTTGAAGTTGAAGCAAGCACCAAGACTCATATTTTTGCCATGATACTTTGTCTTCTTGGGTATTTAATTTATATTAATAAGTCAATTTGTTTAATAATGTAAATAAATCATTTTGGTACTTACTATGATTACTTTTCTTCTAGATTATGCCTCTGTGTTCCATGCGCATACTGTGGGGACTGCTTCGCTGCAGCTAACCATTACTGTCCTTGCTGTAATGCACGTCTTGGATCCCATGAACCTTAATTTTGTATTGAACTAAAATCAGCTGACTTCTGAAAATTTTTTTTGATGAAAAAAATATTTAATCTTGTAATTTTTTTTCATCTCTAGACATTTTTCTTTAGTAAAAATTTTTTATAGTTGTTTAATTGTTGAAGAATTAAAAAAAAAATTTTTACCTGTAAAAAACTTGAAAAACTATAAGTGTAATTTTTAGAAATATCTTTTTTGTTGTAATTTAATTAATATTAAAAAAAAAAAATTAATTAAAAAGTTCCACATGTGAAAATTAATAAAAATTACAACCATACTGAAGTTAGCCGTCAGCTGTCAATTTTAAAAATTTTTTTAACAAATCAATTGCAATTAAAAATGATTCTAAAAATTTTTATTAATTTTCACATGTGAAACTTTTTAATAATTTTTTTTTATAATAATTAAATTGCTATCAAATTCTAAAAAAATTTTTAATATCTGTCAACTTCAGTGTCATAAATTGCAAGTAAAAATTTTTAGAAGCACTTTTTTATTGTAATTGATTTGTTAAAATTTACAATTGTCGGCTAACTTCATAATTATAATTAATAACAATTAAACTAGCAAGCACTTGACAATTTTTTAATTTAATTAAAAAAACTTACTTAATTTTCTTTATAATTTTTTATTAAAAAAAAAAAAATGTCCGTCAAAAACAGCTGCAATTTGAAATTTGCACTACCGCGCTCCCTGGCGGATAATTTTCAAACTACTCTGGCGCTTGACAAAGAAAAAGATAGCAGATGTGTGTATGTATTGAAAATAACTTCTATTATATGGAGAACTGTAAACTCTCTATCGTTCAGTCATCAGTTAACGACTCAAACAACGAAATTTGCGGGTTCGAAATTTGCTCATCCTCGCGTTGGCTTCGTAACAAACTACAGTTTTACTTTCCAGTGTCTAGTATGTAAGTACAACGACAATTTAATTACTCCTTCTAATAGACTCATTGTTGACAACTCAGCTCGTTACTTTTATTGTTAGTCATTTTATTTATTTTATTGCTCAAGTATCCTCTGCTGTCATTTGTCAACTAGCTGATATCAATAGCAATAGGTTATAAATTAAATTATATATTACAAATAATTTAGATATTTAATATCTAAACATTAATATATTTATTTCAATAATCATAATTTAATTATCTCTAATGTTATTATTTATTTACATAACTTTTTTTTTTTTTTTTTTTTTTTTTTTTTTTCAGCTGGTCTGATATGTCAAATCCTGCTGACCGTTCAAATTATCTTCAAGACAGCAGTAGTGATACTGAGACTGATTGCAAAGAAACTGATGGACGTGGACGATTACGTGTTTGTAAAAATAATTTGAGGTAATTTTTTATTTATTTATTATTTTTAATTATAAAAATTAAGCTGTCAAAAATTAATTTTTATTTTTTTTTAAATTTAATCCTAAAAATTGTTGACATAATATTTTTTTTATTAATTAATTATTAATTATTAATACTGAAGAAATTTTTTAAAACTTGTTTTTAATAAATTAAAGTTAAATTAATTAAAAAAAAAAAAAATCTTAAAACTTCAGTATTAATTCTTTGACAACTGTCAGAATTTATTGAGCAAAAACTCTGGGTATTATAATTAAAAATATTACAATTAATGACGCAATTAAAATTATTTATATAGGTTGGTGATGAATTAATTTATTAATAATAGTTAATAGCGGATTGTTAGAAGCAGTCGTATTATTAAAGTGTAAGGTAAAACATAATGCTTGCACGTAGTTTAACTCCTCCGATACCCAAGTCTTGTTTGGTAATTCACAAGCAACAGAAGATGGAGATTAACAATAAATCTGGAAGTAATGTTATTCGTAGATGTCGGTCATGTGATTTTGGTGAAGGAGATAAAAATTATTATCAGAGTCTAAGGTAAAACAAAATACGAGGATGATATTGAAGTTAGCATAATTCATTAATTATGACATTCAAGTTAGAGCTGTCATTTGACAATTTTTTAATTTCATTATTAATTACAATAATAAAAATTCTTTTAAAAATTTCTACTAAATTTTTTTTTTTTAATTTTCACAAGTGGAAATTAAAAAAATTTTTTTTTCATAATAATTTAATTGCTATACAATTATAAAAAAATTTCTAATGTCTGTCAACTTCAGTATCATATATAGGAGACTATTTTAGAAAAAAAAAATTTTTTCCTAAGAAAATAAATCAAAACTTAACTCTTCGCTCTTTACAGCCAAAAGATTGGTTGTTATAATTTTAATTTATTATAATTAATTATAAATTGTAATTATTATTATTAATTTGTTTAGAATGCGCCCGACAATAGGAATAGGAAAGAGTCAACCTCAGAACCACGGGAACCAGACAAGTGTGGGAGGATTGTCGGGGAACCAGCAAAGCGATGATCGCATAACGCTGATTGTCGACAACACGAGATTCATCTTGGACCCCTCGCTGTTTACCGCTCACCCAAACACGATGTTGGGTCGGATGTTCAGCTCGGGGATAGATTTCGCTCAGCCGAACGAGCGAGGGGAGTATGAAGTCGCGGAGGGAATTTCCGCGATGGTTTTCCGCGCGATCCTCGAGTACTACAAGGGAGGAATTATTCGCTGTCCACCGACGGTCACTGTCCAAGAGCTGAGAGAGGCTTGTGATTATCTGCTGGTACCTTTTGATGCCAATACTGTCAAGTGTCAGAATTTACGTAAGGATTTAAAACTATTGGAATTTTTTTTAAATTGAACTAGTTTTTTTTTAATTAAGTAATTTGATTTTTTAAAAGGAGGATTATTACACGAACTGTCTAATGAAGGAGCTCGCTGTCAATTTGAAGTTTTTCTAGAGGATTTAATTTTACCGCTCATGGTCAACAGTGCTAGACGGGGAGATCGAGAATGTCATATTGTGGTTTTGCTTGAAGATGATTTGGTTGATTGGGATGAAGAATATCCCCCACAAATGGGTGAAGAGTATTCGCAAAGTATGTTTTTTATTGTTATAATTTTAATTAGTAAAAAATTTAATTAAAAAGTATTAAAAATAAATAAATTTTAATACTTTTTTATTTCTTCTTTTATGAAGAAGTAAAAAAATAACATTATTGGTTATTTAAAAATTTTTTTTATCAATATTATTATTAATCAATAAAAAATAATTTTTAAGAAATAAATATGCTAAAAATAACAGATGAAAAAATTTTTAAAATGGTCCGTCTGCATATTTAATAATTAACTAGCAAGTATAAATAAATAAAATTATTGCTAAGTATTATTAATTTTTTTTTTTTCAGCTGTAAATAGCACAGCGATGTACCGATTCTTCAAGTATATAGAAAACCGTGACGTAGCGAAGCAAGTAATGAAAGAGCGTGGATTAAAAAAGATCCGTCTTGGTATCGAGGGCTACCCGACTTACAAAGAAAAAATAAAAAAGCGAGCGGGTGGACGTGCCGAGGTCATTTATAATTACGTCCAGCGACCTTTTATCCACATGTCTTGGGAAAAAGAGGAGGCCAAGAGTCGTCACGTCGACTTCCAGTGTGTTAAGTCCAAGTCGGTGACCAACCTGGCCGAGGCGACCGCCGACCCAGCGCTGCTCGACGCCGCTGGCAACACACAAGCCGTCGAGGACCTTCCACAGCCTGAAGTGATCGCTGTCGGGTCGGATCCCGACGCCGAAGGAGCCATGGCTTTGATGCCCGACATCGATCCTCGCCGTCTTCTTTCCGAGGACCTCATGTGACTCGGCCTTTCCGCGCGATGCCATCCGTGTCAGCACAACCACTACTACAAAGACCACTCCGCACTGCGTTAAATTATTAATTATTAAATATTGAAGATTTTACATTAGACTTCAATACTCTACTACCAATAGATAGACACTAACACATGTTTATATTTATAATTAATTTATAAATTACTGTAAATAACTTTTCTATTCAGTCGTATCATATTTTACTATATTACATTACTTATAATTGTAATATTAGCTTTCACATTACATATCCAGGTTTAAATATTAGAGTTTACGTAATTGTGATTTCTATATTACATATAAATATATATATATATAAAATAATAATTATAATAATATTAAGCTTTTTTTATTTTATACAGTTATTTAAATAAATGTTGGATATAAATTTAATTAAAAGATTTTTTATTGTAGTAGTTTGGAGTAATTAATATTTTATATTGTAAAAGTTCTTATTAATTTATTATTATTATTATTTCTATTTCTAGCAACCTTGTAGTCACTGTATTTTGTTAAATTGCACTGTACTTTCTTAAATATTAAGGTTTTTAAAAAAATAAGCTCATTCCGATGTTACACTCATTGAGAGCTTTCATTTGAGTACCCACATGTATTTTTCATATATACATATATATAATATATATAAATATATGAAAAATTGATGTGGGTACTCAAATGAAAGCTCTCGATGAGCGTAACATCGTGATGAGTTTATATCTTTAAAAATCTCAATAGTTCTCAAGATAAAAGGCCTAAATATTTATCATCATAAATTAAATTTAAAAGATAAAAATAAATATTTTTTAAAGCAATTTTTTTTTTAATTTTCAAAGAAGAAATCTTCAAAAAAATCACAGTAAAATAATTAATAACAAATATTTTATCCAAATTCATAAATAATTAAAAATGAAAAATTATTATAATAGTGTTTGTTAATATAAAGTTTATGAATGGTAAATGTAAAAAATAATTGTTAAGAATAATTGGATTATTATTAAACTGTAAAAAGACAAAATAATGAAGACGTGGGTGTTGAAGAGTAGCTTTCGGTGTGTAAAATAAGAAGAGGGTGTTGGGGTATTTCGCGGATCACCTTCTTGCATTTAGGTAGCACATGCGTACCCACCACCAAAGCCTCTACTCGATTTCCACCTACCTCCTGAACAATTTAGAACAATATATGTCAGTGTGGGTCCGAAAACGCAGGCGCCAGGACGATCAATAAACAGTAAAAGTTGAGGGCAAGAGGCCAGTAGCATACGGATTTGCAGTGGGATAACATCATCATCCGAATTCAAGTGGTGAGTGTCTGCCTGTCAGAGTGTTGAATTGCATTTTTATAAAATCATTTCTTCTTTTTCTTTTTCAAGTATTGTACAGTTTTGAGTGGTGAGGCTCAGGCGGCTGGTCGATCATGCAACCGCCACCGAGGAAGGTAAATTTTATTTTTCAATTTTTCAATTCATTGAATTTTTTTTTTTTTTTTTTCATTTTATTTTACTACTCGGAGAATTTAAAAGCTGAGAAGCTATCGAACCAGGAAGCAATCGCGGACATTGTCTTCTTCTTATTTTTTTTTTTATCGATTGTAAAATTTTATTAATAAAAATAACCTGAGCAGAACAGACCGGAAGATTTGGCGATTCCGCAATCGCGGTGTGACCACTCAGCTACTCATACTCGCGGAACGCTCCTGGGAAAATCGATTCACATTCACCGCCCGTTCTTAAGGATCGAATCTATGTCATTAAATTTTCACCCCCGTTTTATTTATTACTACCTTACCACTTAATTTTAGGCTATTTATACCCTGTTACGTCCGTACTACGTCTGTTTTATTTTATTTAGTACACTAGTCTATCAATTTTTTTATTCACCCTCTGTTTCATATTTTTCTAGGGCAATTATGCGAAGTTTTTGAAAAATGTACACAGTGAACAGGCTGCTAAACTAGCGGCTAAAAATCAACATGAGTGTGATCTTCTTGAAGATATAAGGTATATACATTTTTATTTTCTTCTTTAAAAATTTTTTTTTTATTTATTTATTTATTTATTTATTTTATTTTTTTTTTTTTTCAGGAACTTCACATTGAAAAAATCGGCTATTGAAAAATCATATTCTGAAGTAAGTTCATATTAAATAATTTTTGTTTAAAAAATTATTAATATTATTTTTTATTCTAGGCATTACTTAAAATATCATCAGCGTATTTGAATAAGAAGATTCCAAATATTCCAGATTTAAAAATAGATAATGCGGATGAAAAATGGTAAAGTTTATTTTTTATTTAATTTTTGTTATTATTATCAATTTTTAAGCTTGCTAAAAATATAATAAAAATTAATAATAATAATAATAATAATAATAATAACTTATGTTTAAAATTTTTTTTTAAATTATTATTATCATTTTTATAATTATTGAAAATTTTTAAGGAACATGTGGAATGTTTGGCGGACTGTATTAGAAGAAAATGAAAAATTAGCGCGAGCGCGTTTGGCTGCTGTTGAAGTATTTCAACAGCAAATAGCAGATGATGCAAAAATTTTACGTATGCATAAAATGCAAATATCAAAAAAGGTATATATAAATTTTTTTTAATATTAAAAAAATTTTTATTTCTTCTTAAATAAAAATTTTATCAGTCTATTGAAGGGAAAAATTGATTAGGACCTTTTTTATAGGAAATTAAATTTTGTATAAAAAAGGTTTCTTATCATTTTTTTAGCCACAATAATTACTTTAAAAAAATTTGAATAAATACAGTTGTTTTTAATTTATCAATATAATTTTATGAAATATAAAATATAATAATAAAGTGATCGATAAAATTGATTAATAATTTTTTTTTTCTTCAGGCAATAGACCAACTACTGATAGTACAAAAAGAACTACAGACATGTGTACAGGATGTCGATAAAACAAAGAAATTATACCACGACGAAGAGCACAGCGCTCATGACGTACGCGACAAAGCCAAAGATATCGAAGAAAAGCTAAAGAAGAAAAAAGGATCGTTTTTCCAGTCAATAACTTCTTTGCAGAAAAATAGCGCCAAGGTATATTATAAAAATATCCACTAAATAAATAAAAAAAGATTCTCTGTACAGAATTGAGCTTGCGTGATTTTAGAATATAAAAGTTTAAACTATTGCGAGTAATAGTTTTGAATTAAATCGTAAGTCAATGACCCGGTCGCGTATTTCCGACGCTTATTAACTCTGTACATAAATTTATTTATTTATTTATTTTTTTGTATTGATCAATCTGGATTACACAAATTACAGGTAACATCAAAACGCGATGCTCTGGAAGAAAAATCAACGGGAGCGCGTAATGATTACTTGTTGAGTCTAGCAGCCGCCAACGCCCATCAGAATCGCTATTTCGCGGTCGATCTGCAAACCACGATGCAGTATCTTGAGCAGAATGTCTATGACAAAGTTCAAGAGTATTTGACACTTATGGGTCGCACTGAATTGCTCACTTGCATGGCTACGCAAAATAGTTTTGGTAAAATTCGTGATCAAGCACAACAGGTAATTTTTTAATCAAAATTTATCGTTTATTTTTTTTTTTTTTAAATAAAATTAATTAAAAATTTTAATTAAAGATTTTGTAAAAATCTAATTATTATATTATTTTTTTTAAATTAAAATTTATCTTGATTTTTTTTTTTAATAAAGTTAATTTTTAATTTTTTAGTAAATTTATTAAAAATCTAACTATTGTATTTTTTTTTTTTTAATATAGTTAATAAATAAATTAATAAAAAATTTTTTAACAGCTCACAAGAGAATACAACATTCAATGCTGCAATTTATATTACCCGGTATTAAAACAACATATACAGTATGATTTCGAGCCTTGTGACAGTGATCCAATTGATAGGTAAGTTAAAAGTTTTCTTCTTTGACCTTTATATTGAAAAAGTATATTTTAATATTTATTAAAATTATAAATCTTCATTCTTATCTATAATTTTCAATTTTTATAAAAAAAAAAAATTGATTGTAACATTTTTTTAATTTTTTTATTAATTTTTGTGCCCAAAAAATTAATCAATAATTTTTTTAATTTAATTCTGGTAATAAATTTAAAAAAAAATTTTTTAAAGAAGAAAAATAGTTACCATAAATAATTTTAGTAAATTTTTTTTTTTGTATTAATTATGGGTATTTATATTAATTTATTTTTTTTTAATTTAAGGGTAACTGCAGATCATTCAGCTGCAACATCGCTGGGCAAAGAAGCCCGACGATGGTCATCAAAAATAGCCCGAGAAGTAAGCAATATCCGTGAGAATACTAGAAAATTACACGCAATGCTCCAGCTTAAGGAGTCAGGACAGAAAGTGAGTAAATAAAATAAAAAATTAAAAAAAAAAAAAAATTAAAAAATAATTTTAAAATAACAGAGTGACCCGAATGATCCAAATGGTCCAGATTTAGACACCAAAATAGACGAATTGAAGCACAATATTCGACGCGCTGAGGTACTGATAGTAAAATATAAAATTCAATTATTATTATCATCATCATTTATTGATTAATAATTAAATTTAGACGGCCAAAATGAAAGCTGAAGCTCGGATCGAATGCCTGCGTGCTGGTGGAGGTAAATTTTATTTATTTCAATTTTAATTTTTAATTTTTCAATTAAAAAAAAAAAAAAATTAATTATATTTTATTACAGTTAACGTCGACGAGTTCCTGCAAGAGGCCGAGACTCTGAGCGTCCAGGACATGCCTCGTTCGGCGAGCTCTTTGTCAGTACGTACTGACGCATCGGGAGCTGCGGTAATTAATTAATAAATTTAAATATTAATTATAATTACTGTAATTGATGTTGAAGCTTGAAGCTTGTTGGATTTAATTACTCGATCAATCAATCGATTGATTAACTAACTTTACTTATTTATAGGAACACCCGTCCTCGGATTCGTTCTACGACAGCGACAATGACGCCGGTAGCGATTTAACGACCGTCGAGAGGCCCGGCAGTGCTCGTCATTCCAGCCAGCACGAGGATGAAACTTATAATGAACGCGAGAGGCATGATAGCGCTGAAGTTGATGGTAAATTATTGTTTTATTATTATTATCATCAGTAATTATCGATAATGTTGGGGCAATTTTCATCGATATTCGTTATTTTAATATTTAATTTATTTACGTTAATTATTAGATAATTATCTTTAGTTAATTTTTGTTCATTTTAAAATTAAAAGTTTAGTTTGTAGCTTATAAAAAAAATATTAATTTTTTTTTTTAATTATCGATTTTGCAATAAAATTTTTGAATTTTTTTAGAAAATTTTAGATTTAAATTCTTTAAAAAAATATCAAAAATTTATTGATGAAAAATCTAATATAATTAATGACTAAATAATATAATTAAAAAAAAAAATTAATTATTAAAAAATTCTAGTAAGAGCGTCTAACTTCTTACTCAAAATTTAATTAAAAAAAAAAAAATTCTAACTATATTAAATTATTTTAGCTCTACTAGAAGAAGAAAAGCAACGAATGGAGCAAACAGTAGCAGGTTGGGACGATCCAACCCAGATAGATTGGGGAACTACTGACGAAAAAGGAGAAGTAGTCACTGACACAGCAGCTGAAGTATCTGATCCAAACGCCGGTCTACAATTATTTAAATGCACTGCTCTGTATTCTTACACTGTAAATTAATTATTTAATTAATTAATTAATTGATTCATTAATTATAAATTTAATTTCTTAAATTTTAAATTACCAGGCACAAAATCCAGACGAGTTATCAATAGTCGAAAGCGAGCAACTAGAAGTAGTAGGCGAGGGCGACGGAGACGGCTGGCTGCGAGCCAGGAATTACCGCGGAGAAGAAGGCTTCGTTCCGCAGAATTACTTGGACGTAGAGCGAGAAGCTGTGGCCACAACGGGGCTGACATCCCAGCCGGGGCTGGTCACACAGATCTCTTTCTCCTCGGTGGACTACACTATCGACGACCACGACGCTGTTGATCCTGATGCTCATCTTCACGCGCAGCAGGAACCTGCTCCGCAGGAATCGGAACCGGAACCGGAACCACAATTTCAAGAACTACAACAACAGCAGGAGTATCAACAGCAATATGTCCCTGAAGATCCCGGAGCTTCGTACTGCATCGCTCTTTATGACTACGACGCGACTTGCGATGAAGAGCTGACTTTCATGGAAGGAGACGTGCTTAAGATAATTAAGACAGAGCCCCATGATGTGGACGACGGCTGGTGGGAAGGAGAGCTTCATGGACGCAGGGGATTATTTCCTTCGCTGGTTGTTGAACCCTGTGCTCCTGATGGCGCTCCGCTGACTCCTGAAGAAAGCATGACACCCCCTAGTTCTGCTCCGCCTGTTTTTACGCCTCCAGAAGTTCCTGAATACGCGCTTACTGAAGAACTTGCTTTAGCTTTTGGTAATTTTTTTATTTTAATTAATTTAATCAAGTTTCTTTTTTTTTTTTTTTTTTAGTCTTTTGTACGGCGGATTTATTAATATAATTTTTTGGATAATTAATTTAAAAAAAATTTAAAAATTTTTTTAATTAAATTAATTATGACAAAAAAAAATTTTATGTATTTTATATTTTTATTAGAGTTCATAAAAAAAATAAAAATCAATTTTTAACTTACCTTATTAATGAATATTGAGCAGTAAAAAATTTTTCCACAATGGCCGCTTAATTGATTTTCAATACTGCCCTAGTTTCGCAGTCAACTGGCAGGATACTCTAACTGAAAACTGAAATTAATATTTTATTATTACTTTTAGCAGCAGAAGAAGAAAAGCCGCCAATAATAAACGGTGAAGTAGAAAATTTTTCCATGACAATGTCCAGAGACCAGAAAAGTCACTATGGAAGTCAATTCGACGAGACCGGCGCTGCGCCAGGAATAGTCGGTAAGTAATAAGCTAAAAATTAGTAATTAAAACTGATCTAAATTATTGAATTGGCTTTGTATCAATGTGCAGTCGTTCAAGTGTCGGATGAAGGCGACAAGGTAAATTGCCTTGGCTTATTTTATATTTTTTTTTTTAAATACTAAAATCAGCTGACAGCTGTTAATTTATTAATTTTTATTAAAAATGTTTTTTTTTTTTTGCTATAATTTGTTATTTTTAAAATTATCAGCTGTTTCATCTTAATTTAAGTGTAATAAAAAAATGACAAAAAATTTTTTTTTAATAAATTAAAAATGTCAGCTGACTTTAGTATTTTTATTTATTTTTTAACTTTCCGTAGTGCACTTAGTCAAGTGAGAAGAAATGCTTGAAAAGAAGAAAAAAAAACAAACTAAAATATTATTAATAAATAAAAAAACTAACCTTAAAATTATTTGACAGGAGCCGCAGGATGACAAGGTAATAAAAGATGGAGACCGGCCTAAAATAAAGCTAGAAAAAGTTGAAGACGACGGGGGCCTAGGTGTCGCGCAGATCGTGATTACCGCAGCGACGCCTATGGAAGAAATCGAGCGACCTTTTCCCGGGGAAGAAGACGAGAAACAAGATGTAGGTGAGGAAGAAGAAAAAAAAACCGAAGAAGAAATAAAAATTAAAGAAGAAATAAAAGAACAAGAACACCAAGAAACTCCGCCTAATGAAGAAGTCGAAGAAAAATCAACTGTCGACGACTTGCCAGCTGACTCGGCGCCATTTCCTATAAGCAGCAGCTCCGGAAGTGAAGCTGACTCGACATCCGGGCCTAGCACTGCTGACAATTCAGCGTCACTGCCTTCCCGAGGTACGGTTATTGAAATGCAGGTCGAGAACAACGAGACCAGCGACGAGCAGCCTGACATTATCCCAGAGAAAATGTTGATCGGCGGACGCGCCAGCATACCTGATGAGCTGCAGCCCGACCAGCTGGAGAAGCTTCAGAACCTCAAGGAATCCAATGCCTAGGATTGACTCTACCTCGGAGATGAGGGTTACAATGCCTTAACAGAAAAACTGGCTCTTCCTAATAATCATCAAAATAAATTTCATTCCTTGATCAAGTTTTGGAATAATTCTCCGGTGGTTTTCGGGAATAAAGACTCTAATAAAGTTTATTTCAATAATGATAATACCAATATTAAAAATAATAATAATAATAATAATAATAATAATAATAATAATAATAATAATAATAATGAGGATGATATTTAAAGAAGACTACTAAGGAAACTAATAAATGCTATTCCCCGTGTGTGTTTCGCGAGATAAATCCCCAAGAAATGTTCATTATTTATTATTAATTATTAAATATTTTTATGTTGATATTATGTACACAAATTTTTTCTAGGCAATACTCTAGGTAACTATTGTAACGCGTTGTGATTTTTGCAACGTTATCGCTATATATATAAATAAATAAATAAATATTATAAATTATAATGAAACAAAGAACAATAATGTGAAAATATTAAATAATAAATGAGATTAATTGTACAGTCGTAAATAAAGAGATTAAAAATATTGTCGATATTGGAGTTTCTTTTTTTTACGTCTGGAAAATTTTAGTAATTTTTTTTTTACTTATAATTTTAATTAATTAAAAAAAAATAAGTATTTTATCTTTAAGCTCTGAAAAAAAAAAAAAAAAAATTTTATTTATTATTTTTATTAAAAATGAATTTTTAGATTTTTTTAAATGCATAAATTTCTAATTTTATTATTTAAAATATACCAACATTTATAAGATCTAATAAAATTCATATAAAAGTTGTAAAAAATTCCTGACCCACTTAAAAAATTTATTAGAGTCAATTTTAAAATAAATTTACGAGGTAAATAATTAAAATTGACTCTAAATAAAATTATTTTAAGGCTGCATGCGAAGAGCACCATCCAGACGAATAGTCTCGCCATTCAACAGCGGATTCTCGACGATAGCCTGGGCCAGCTGAGCGAACTCCTCGGTCTTTCCCAGACGCTGCGGAAACGGGATGGTCTTCGCCAAGAAGATCCTGACCTTCTCAGGCAGAGAAGACACCATCGGAGTGTCAAACAGTCCCGGAGCTATCGTGCAAACGCGGATGCCTTGAGAAGAAAGATCGCGAGCAAGTGGAAGAGTCATTCCGACGATGGCGCACTTGCTGGCTGAGTACGCGGACTGACCTGTTTGTCCCTCGAAAGCGGCTACACTGGCGGTGTTGATGATCACTCCGCGCTGCCCGTCGGCGTTTGGCGTGTTGTCGCCCATCAGTCCCACGGAAAGTCGGATCGCGTTGAAGGTCCCGATTGTGTTGACGGTCACCACTCGGGAAAAAGTGTCCAAGCTGTGTGGAAGCTTCTTGTTGAAGTTGTAGACTTTGAACGCTGCTGCTATCCCAGCGCAGTTTACTAAAACGTCCAGCTTGCCGAACTCGCTTTTTGTTAAGGCAAGTGCTTTTTCTATGTCCTCTGTTGATGTCACCTGGAAAAATTATTTTTCAGGTGTAAAGAAGAAATAATTTTAATTTTTTATAAAATTAGTTTGAGGTTTGCAAATTTTATTTGAAAATGCTCTGTCTACAGATGCATAATTAAGAAATGACCTTGTATCTTGTGAACTATTGACATTTTTAAAAAAATAAGCTCATCCCAATGTCACATTCATCAAGACCTTTCATTTGAGCACCCACATCAATTTTTCATATATTTCATATATTTATATATATGTATATATGAAAAATATATAAAAAATGCATGTGGGTACTCAAATGAAAGCTCTCGATCAGTGTAACATCGGGATGAGCTTATATCTTTAAAAACTTCAATATTTAAGGAAATACAATGTAATTTAACAAAAGTCATTATTTAATAGAGCAAAATTTAATTTATTTATAGTTTACAAGTCACGGCAGTCTCGTAGTTAATTCATTTATTTAATGACAATTACTTACATCCATAGGCGCAAATATTACATTGGGACCCAACTCCTTGGCCATTTCCTGGCCCTTAGAAGTCGGCAAATCTGCGGCGATTACCTTACCACCTTGCTGGACAAATCTCTCAACAGTCGCACGACCTAATCCTGACGCACCACCGGTCACCAAGGTTACTAATCCCTACAAAATTTATAAGAAATTAATTATACTGCAATAAAAAAATATCTGTCAATTTTTTGGAGCTTTTAAACAATTAAAATTATTAAATAAAAAAATTCCACGTGTAAAAATCAAATAAAATTTTTTTTCGTAATTTATTTGTAATAAAAATTAAAAAAAAAATTAATTATTATTCAAAGATCTCGATTCAGTGATAAGTTTTTATTTTTAACCTTATCAATTATGTTCATTTGCAAAACGACCTTTGGACGTCGGAATTTTTGCAGGATTAACCAATAATTGAATAATTATAAAAAATCACTATATTAATCTATTAAATTATAAATTTTTGATAATTATCAAATAAACAAATAAATAAATAATAAGTGTTACCTTCATCATCTTGTTTTGATTTTTTTTTTACAAGTTTAGAGTTTTAGAATATTTTTGTAGATACACCGGTAACTCCAGGCGTATTCTTCAACTACTGAACTGTGGACTTTTTTATCATTGTTATTATTACAATAATGATAATAATAATTGAAACTGTTGCGCCATCTGAAGAGTTATTTAAGCAGCCGGTAAGAGAGAACTGTCAAGATAAATTAATGAAAATTAACTTTGCCGACATCTAAAAACTTCATAAGATTTTCTAAATGTTAAAAATAAATTCAAAATATTATTCTTATTTATTTTTTACATTAAATTTACATTATGCATTTATTTAATTATTAATATAAGGTACAATTACCGGCGGACTTTTACTACTGGCAAAAAAAAAACCAGTAAAAAGGAAATAAACGCTGTAAAAAAATAATTTCGTTGGTAAGCAACGCGTGCAATTATAAAATATTTCACTTCGTTGTTTTATTACTTACGTACTTTAAGTACGTAATTAATTAAAGCTCGTTTTTAAAAATATTTACAGTTCAACTTACCCCGATTAAGTTAATTTTAATTATGACACTGAAGTTTAAAAATTATTAGAATTTTTTTTCTTGAAAAAATTGTTAATCAAAAAAAAAAAAAATTTAATTAAAAAAAAATTTTTTTTTGATTGTAATTGATTTTTTATAAAAATAAAAAAAATTGACAGCTGCCAGCTAACTTCAGTGTCATTTTTAATTCAATATTTACACACTTTCTTAACTTAGATCAAGTTACGCGTGTATGTGGTGGTGATAGTACGGTAGGAAGTAATTCATTTTGTTTTTAACCGCTGAACGAATTCGACTGGCTGCTGGAGTCGTATTCAATGGGTATGAGTAAGGAGAGTTCCAGTCGCGGAGAAATATGTCTTCTAGTTGTTGGCGGATGCTTTCGTTGTTTTTGTGATCGGCGTCTTCTAATATTAATCCGATACCTGACAATAAATAAAATTAACAATTAATTAATTTTATAAAAAAATAAATAATTTTTAAAAGTATTAAAAAAAAAGTAATAATTAAAAATTAAAATATTTACCAGCAGTATCGATAAAATAATCCCCGTACCAATTACTGGTCCCAATATAAGCCGCCGAGTCAGTGACCATATATTTATTATGATTAACCCTTCCAAAGGGAATTTTATCAAACTCTTCATTAGTCGGTACAACAAACCGCCTGATTTCAATCCTGACATTCTTGTAACTATTGGTAAGATCCATCAAGGAAGCCAGGAAATTATCCTCGGATTTACGGGAATGTTTCCACCAGGAGATCAACAATCTTATCCTGATCCGTCTGTCGATGGCCGTCGACCTCAATGCGTTGTCTATTACCGGCCAGTACTTTACTTTCGGCGAGTAGACGGTCAGAGGAGCGTAATCCATCACAGATATATAAATAAATTTTTCAGCTTTCTCTATACAGTACAAAATCCCGTCGATATCGTTGGATCTGCCCTTGGGAGACAGGGGCGCTGGAGAACTCGTGATAAATCCTCTGTAATTATTGCCCTCTGTAGTTAAGTTCACTGGGTTGTTGATATTTATTTTTGTACTGACAGAATCGGGCCAGGACGCCGGAACTCTTCCGTCTTTACCCAGCTGCCAGTAAACCTGTTAAATAATTATTAAAATTAAATTAATTATTTATTAAGACTAATTTATTTGTTAAATAAATTAAAAAAATTCTTTAATAATTTTAGTGGCAAATATTCTTCTTAAAAATTAAATCAGCCGACATCTGAAAAGTTTTTTTTAATTTTTTTATTGAAAAAAATTAAAAAAAAAATTTTTTTTATAATAAAAAATAATTTTGCGCCAGGATAAAAATTAATCAAGTAAGATATTAAGGAAGAGGTCGTAAAATTTTAAAGCGGAAACTGGGAGGAAATAAAAAAAAATTGATAAATTATTTATAGATCATTATTATGCACAGGAAATCTTTGTTTTCCTGTACAAAATCGTTATTTTGAGATAATTTATTATGTACATATCGCTTTTCGATAATTACTTTTGCTATTATGCGATGTGCCAATAATTAAAGGTTTTTATTATTAGATAATTTTTTTCTCCAAAAATTTTGGAGTAATTTTAAAATATTAAAATAAAATTACCTCAAATATTTTGGCGAAATCATTCGCCAAGCACGTGCAATTTTGGATAAGAACGCCCAGTTCTTTGACTTGGGTCAAGGATCTCCAGTCCATGTTCGCTGACCCGACGTAGACATGCGTGCGATCTATCAGCCATAATTTGGTGTGTAATACTCCGCCGCCGAAAAAAGCCGCGAAATTTAGACTTCTTACTTCGGCGTTGGCTTTTTTTGACAAGTACTCGGTGTCAAAGTTGGGACTCAGTTGGGAGGGCGCATTCTGGGCCACTTTTATCACAATATTTCTGTCTCTTCCGGCGGAAACTAACGCTTCGAAGACGTCTTCACCCTGTTAATTAAAATCAATTATTAATTTTTTTTTTTATGTGATATAATCACATTGTTCATAATAAAATAAATAAAAGTAAATTAATTATTAAAATAAAACTATTTAATATTTAAATGATCTATAATTTGGTTAAATTGAATGTTAATAAATATACCGTAGTCTGGGTTTCAATAATGGATTTTAATTTCGGTATATATGTATTAAAATTATAAAAAATTCTGGTGAAAAGTTGGATGAAATAAACTGTTATATTAAATATTTAATAAATTTACATTAAAAGTTTCTAATATGACCCAGTTGCCGAGACGTTTTCGTTTAATATATAAAGAAAAAAGTTGACCCGAAAACTTTATTAATTATTGGGAATATTTAAAAGAAAAGTATCTAAATTGAGTTTTTGAGAGGTTACCGGGTCAATTAGGCCACCGGTTTGCCGTCTGGGATTTCAGTAATCGTTTATTGATATATAAAATTGAGAGAAGAAAAAAAAATCAAAACAAATAGTGAAGTAGAATATAATGTAGCAGGTAATTTTGATGATTTGTTTGGGCCCAGGGAGAATTACAAAGTAATTTACCTCTCGGGCGCTATCGTCGGGATAAACATCTTGTCTGGTCATAGTCCAGTATAATGACGCAATTTCAATAGTATATTGAGCGGACTGAATGAGCTCAATCCAAGTGGAATAAGTGCTCCGGTGGACCACTGAATTATTGTCGTAAATCACCCCGATGGGTATTGATTCGACCAGCGAAATACGGCAGCTGTCCTTGCAGATGTACTCAGATTCATTTCCGTAAATACTCGAATTGCTCAAGTGTTTGTGCTCCGCGTGGTCTAGTAAAGGCAGCAAAACTACCAGGACTATCAGGATCAGGATTATGCTGATGGGGATACAGCTCGGGCGGCACCAGCCTTGCGCTCCCCACCTGAAAAAAAAAATTTATTTATCTGTATTATTAAGAAAAATGTTACATTCATCAAGACCTTTCATTTGAATACCCACATCAATTTTTCATATATTTTATATATTTATATATACTATATATATATGTATATATGAAAAATATATAAAAAATGCATGTGGGTACTCAAATGAAAGCTCTCGATGAGTATAACATCAGGATGAGCTTATATCTTTAAAATATATATATTGTATATATGTATATATGAAAAATATATCAAAAATTCATGTGGGTAGTCAAATGAAAGCTCTTGGTGAGTGTAACATCGGGATGAGCTTATATTTTTAAAACCGTCAATATTTAAGAAAGTCATTATTTAATAAAGCAAAATTTTATTTATTAAATTTATGAAAAAAATATAGAAGATACGCAAATATTATATAACACATAGTCAGCAAAAATAAAAATTCCTTCTAGCAAAGTTTAGTAAGAATATTTTTATATAATTAAAAATATGTGTTTATCTTAGACAGCAATAAAAAAATTACATTTTATACTGCAATGTAACGCGTCGGAAAAAAAACTGGAGAAATTATAGTTTCAGACTATGATTTTATAAAAAAAATTCTCCAACTACGAAGAAGTAATTGTGATTTATTAGTTATGAGAATAATGAGTAATTATGACTTACTTTGAGTGCGTAAGGTGGTCACCAATATCACTTCTCAGCATGAAACCAGTTTGATCCCAAGTATCGTAGTCATCGTCAACAGATACTGTTTCAAGTTTTGCATTTTCTGATACAGTCTGTAAAATAAATAATTTAATAATATTTTTAACAAATAAATTAATTAAAAATAATAATTAAAAACTCCAAAAAAATTTTAAATAAATATTTAAATCTTCACCTTTTTACCAGATTTCTCATAAAATTTAGTAGCAACCATTTCTACCTCTAATGTCTTAAAATATAAATACCAATTAAAAGTCTAAAATATTTAAAGGGAATAAATAATAAATAAAATAACTTTATCTAGCACATTATTGAGTGTACTATTATAGTTCAACGACACAATGCTACAGGTGTTAAAATCGAAGTATATTCGGTTTATCAATACCAATACATTACACATTACATGTAATCATTAAATCGAAACATTCTCAATAATTCATAGCGTCGGTGTTGTTAATAATGAATTAACAGTTCGAGTTACACTTAAACTTCGATTATATTCTACATTGTATTACATTAAATTATATTGTATTATATATAGAATTCGGATTGCATTGTTCTATATTGTATTATATCGCCCAATTATTATAATACCCGGTTTCAAGTAGCATTTAATAATAAAGATAAATAAAATTCATAACATTTGTTTATATAATTCGATAACGAACTTTTGTGACTCAATATTATACCGAGTGTTTCTAGCAACGCGCACTACAGATAACATATGTGTTGAGTATTGTAATTTTACTGTACTGAGTTCGACTATAGATGTGTAAATAGATGTTTAAATATATGTGTCTTAGTTCAAACTGCAGCAAAAAATTACGATAATATATTTATATAAGTTTATGATGCAGAAAAGAGAACTGCAGCATCGAGTACCGATATTTCGGAGAAGAATTTCTGATGGTAGTCAACAGATGTCTGCTTTGGTCTGAAAATCTTCTTCAATATTTTTTTTACAATAATTTTACTGAGATTTAAAAATTTTTAAGATTTTTTATGGCTATTAAATTATTTAAAAAAAAATTCCAGATGAAGAAATTGACGAAAAATTTTTTAAATATTTTATAATACAAAAATAATGATAATAATCAATTTCTAAAATTTTTATTTCAGTGTATTTTGCTGTTAAACTAAATTTTACACTCTTAAAACAATAATTTATTAAAAATATTCTCTATTCCCTTGAAGGTAATATAAATAAAATAACATCCTTACAAAATAAGAGCAATAAAAAACTAACAGGCAGTATTTTTTTTTTTCATGTATCAGTTTATTGCCGATAAAAGTACGAATAATTTTATTGCAAGTAAAAAATATATTCTTCAATATCGAGAGCTTGTGTCAAAGGACTTTCAATAAATTTTCCTATTTAATTGAATCCTTCTGTAACATCCAGCCCGTAATAGAATAGTAATTTAAATGAAATGCATTCCTGAAAAACTGTTTTTTAAAAATAAATTTTTCTATTGAACAATAGTAATTTCCAATATTGCAAAAATAGAAAAAAAAATTTATTTTTTAATATATATTTTTGTAACAATAAATAAATTTGTCAAAAATTGATTTATTGTTAAAAAAATTAATTTTTGTAAAAAAAAATCCAATAAAAATTAGCCTATTCTTATCTCTTCAAGGGCTTAAAAAAGCGGTGACTAATAGCCACTGTAAAAAGCCGTAATCACCTAGCTATCTTGCATCTCTCGAGGAATGCACACATCTTGAACACATATACCCCATAACACAATAATGAAATTAAATTGTCAATAATAACATTATAAACGAGCGATAAAGGCTTTCAGCGAGCCTTTGGAGGCCAGAGTCCAGGCAGACACTCGAGCCGCAGACTCGTGAAGTAAAGTAAAGATCTAAGTGTCGCCTAACTGTTCTATCTATAATAATAATAATAAATAATAATAACAGCAACACTCAATCTCGGAAATCTGGAAAGTGAAGTTGATGATTAACGTTCCATCGATCAAAGCGCCGTCCGGCAAAATTAGTTCCCGGGTTGAGATTTCTAGTTCCCTTTTCTCCAGCGGTTCTTTCCCAAAGGACGAGAGGGGCGGGGGGAGGTTGAATGAGAGCCGAAGAAAAACCGTGAAGAAGGAAAAGGGACGGCGAATCCTCGGTACACACTGGCCATTTGGTAGCTTTGGCATTGATCGGATTCCGATAGCAGGAGCTTGCAGTGATCATCACGATCAACATGGATCCATAGCCATCGCCATCGGTTGAGTAAATATTGACCGTGGGCAAGCTCGCCTCGGAAATGTCGTTCGGCAGACGCGCTTATCGATGATGCCTCTTACTGCGTGATAATAATGATGATAATAATAATAATAATGGGAATCAAGCTACGCGTGAGAGCATCAACTTGGCACTCGTACACCACGAGCTATCTCTGGCTCTAGTGTGTGTGTGTCTGTCGCCTATCAGTGGCGTTGATCCCCGGGATCCTGGATGACACACGTACGCCGGTTCGTCTTGACGCGACAGTCTCCACGCGAAACACTCTTTCACCAAAGGGAAGGATCAAACTCTCTCTCTCCTCCTCTCTCTTTCCAGTCTCGGCTAGATGTTATGAATGTCTAGGTTATATACATTTGCTAAGTATAGTTAGAAATGGCTAAAAGTTTGTCTTGATGTCGCAGAAAGCAAGACGGAAGTGTCTAGATGACGTTTCCGTCCCGTCAAGACGATGACGAGCGGTTTATTAGAGTTGCCGTAGAGTTTACTACTGACTCGAGGATCTCCCGAGAGAATATCTTATTATATATAGATATATGTAGTGTCGATGTGGTTATAACACCAACTTTTTGAGAAGTACTGGAAAATTTTACGGTTTAAGTTTTTTTTTTTTTTTTTGGTTTAAAAATAAATTTCAAGAAAATTATTGAATAAAAAATTTTTTTTCGATTGAAATTTATTTTATTTCTTTTTAATAGTTTTTCTTCAAAATATTCTTTCTTGAAACAAATTAATTTTTTTGGGAAGCAAAAAATAATTTTAATCTTTGATAAAAAAAAAATTTCATTCTAATCAATTAATCTTCATAATAATTGTGACTCTTTCTAGGTACTAGAGCAATCTAATAAAACAAGCAATATAAAGGTATCATTACAAAAGAGTCTTACATTGTTAAGAAGCTTCGATCGCTACACACGTTTAAAGAAGACTTTTTAAATCATTTAATTTCTTAAAATATATTTTAATTCTTAACCTTGTTAAAATTGATTCAGAAACTTCTTATTTATTTTTTAACACTTCAAAAATTAGTCACTTAATTATTTTGATTTAATATGAACACGTTAATTGCATTGAAAAAAAATTTTACCGTCCAAAAAAAAATTTTTTGGTGCAAAAAATCCAAAAAAAATATTTTTAATTATTGTTTGAGACAAAATTATTTTTTAAAAAATTTTAAAGAATACATGTGTCTTGAATGAAGAAAAAAAATTCTTAAAGCTTTTTTTACCCAAATTAAAAAGAAGGAATTCTTTAAAATTATTTACTTGATGAAAATAAATTTTTTTTTGTGAGAAAAAAAATTAATTTTGAAGTTTTATGAATGAAAATTCAAAATATCAAAAATAGTCTTACCGTAAATTTAATTATCATTGACCAAAACAATCCAATTAGATAAAATGAGTAACGGAAGAGACAATTGGTTTAGATAGATCAGAAACTTTTAATTAAAATAAGGTAAATATTTGAGGTGTCAAAATTTGGAGTAACAATTAACCGTTTGTAATTTTTTGGAGCAGTCGGAAGGGGTAACTGTAGTTGAAAACAACGGAGTATCAGACTCTGAACTAGATAGTTGGTGAACAACAGAACAGAAACTGAAAATACTTGACCCTCCTGTTTGAATGGGCGAGCAGTGCCAGTGAATTGAGGTAGAAGGTATAAGGTATAAGGTAGAAAGTAGAAGGTGGAAGGTGGGAGTGGGAGGGCCAGTACTCTGTACTCGGTACTCATACTCACACCAACGAGCCGAGCACAGAGGAACCTGGGCAATGTTGTGTATTGGGCTCGAAGTTATTGCTCGGAGGTATAGTAAGAGTATAAGTAGTATAGACGGAGATGTAGTAGTTGCGGAGTTGTTCCGTGAGTACGCGAAACTCCGCAGCGGCTGCCGCAGCGGTTATGAAAAAAACTTTTTTCACTAGTAGGTGAACATGCAGGTGAGCATTTACACGGCGCTTCATTGCAACGCGCTGATAGTGCTTCTGTGCAAAGGGTGCTTTGATATGAGTGTTGCCGTGTAAATATACTCCGTGGATCAGTGAGTGTGTGGAGGGATAATGTAGAGGGTGGGAGCAGCCTGATTAATCGTTTCTATGCTGCATGCTTCAAATAAGGCTACACGAGAGCTAATATTCAACTACAAACTCCTCTAGACTACATTGCATACTTTTAAACTGGGTCGCACTGCTTTCGGACTAACCCGCGTGATCAACCTTATTAACTTCTGCTTCTATGCTTTAATTGTTATTGTTATTGTTATTGTTGTGCTCGATCGACCCAAGGGGTGCTTTTAGTCACGCATTTTTGGAAATCGATACGCTTTTTCGGTGGACAGAGCGCGACCTTGACTTACAAATCCCTGTTCAATTAATAGTGATTTTTTTGGGCGCTGAAATATGCTTTAGAATTGGAAATTAATTGCTGCTAATAAATTTCATTTGAATTAATTAAGTTTGTTTAATATTGAAGGAATTAATTAAAATTTTTGATGACATAAATGACAATTTTTTAATTTTATTGAACAAAAAAATATATTTTTAAAAAATTGCACTTTTTAATTTTTAGAAATTTCTACAAGTCAATTTTTTTTGCCATAATTTAATTGTTATAAAATAATAAAAGTTATTAATTCATTTTTATGTCTTCGCCGGTATTTTTAGAATCCTCAAGGTCTCAGCTTTAAGATACAATATTCATTTTTTTGATTTTTAATTTTTTTGACAAAGTTTTCAACGCCCCCAGATCAAAATTCCACTTTGTCAGGTTTTTAGCCTTTAAATTCTCGCAAGTTTTTGTTTTTCGCTTAAAATTGCAAATTGAAAGTTAAAAAGACAACAATTTAATTTTTTACAGCGAAATTATTACCGATAAGAGATATGTGCATTTTAATTGTTTCTATTTTTCTGTAATTAAAGATTTTTTTAATAAAAAAAAAATTTTATCAATACTAAATAAAATTGTTTACAAGATAAACATAAAAAAGTAATCAACTTTTACGATTCGCAGCGTTTGTCTATTTATGAGCTTCATTGAGTTGTTTACACTAAAATAATCAATAAAATAGCGGTCGAAATTAACCTTGAAAGCACTAACACCTCCAAAAAAATATAACGAACTAATTTTAAGACAATAAATTATTTTTCAATAATAAAATCAAAAAAGTCTTATTGATTTTATAAAAAAAATCAATAATAAGAAAACCTTTGACAGCACCAGTCGATAATGAAGATAAATAATTACTAACCCCACTTTTTAGGTGCAATCACCCTTCATATTTACTCGAACTATTCCGCTGTAATGAATTGCGATAAATTAAATATTGGACTAAGACGTAGACAGTAGCAACAAACCGTAACAGACAAACAGCCAGCGCATACTGAACCTTTCAGAGTCGTATCCTGAGGATTGAGGACTGTCGAGTAAAGGCGTGCATATGAATCGCGATAATAACCAACACGCGCGATATATCTTTACTCTTCGCATGTCGTTCGTTCTCAACTTTACTTTATATTACTGCAATTCTCCCTTGTATTACTTAGCGTATTACCTGGCACCGGGCTCACGTACGTCGTACATCGTCTATGTATAAGCCGGTAAATTATCCACCACTACAATCTTCCGCGAATTAATGTCACTTTTACAAATATATAAATAAAAATAATAGCTTATTATTTATGCATGCGGCTAAATATCATACGCTGATAAATCACGTAGTTAACGATGTAGATGGAAAAAATTCATATCTTGACCACTATTTAAATTAAAATACTGAATTTTATTAATTTTAAGTTTGTTTTTTAAAAATCCCGCGCTTTTAACATAAAAAACGTCATTTTTATGTATAATGACGATATTTGTACTACTGTCGCCATCTGTTGGGACTTTTTATAACTAAAATTAAAATAATTACTGTTTTATCGATCTAACAAAAACAATTTGTCATTATTCCTTATTTTATTAATATTTTAAGTCCAATAATTAATTTATATCGTTTTTTTAAACATAAATAATGATAGCTTATTACTTAAGCATGTGATAATTTACGTATTTATTGATGTAAAAGAGAAAAAAATAAATATTTAAACCACTTTTGTAATTAAAATAATAAATTTAATGACTTCAAAGTTTAAATTAATTATTTTTTCAAAAAAACCCGCGCTTTTAACGCGATGAACGTCATTTTCATGTACAGTTATGGTATTTTAGCTACTGTCGCCATCTGTTGAATTTTTTACCAACTAAAAATAGATAATTTCTGTTCTATTGACCACAAAGCAACGGCTCTTCTTTATTCCTTATCATATCAATGTCTCGGGTTCAATAACTCGTGTTAATTATCTGAACATGACAATAAACAATAATCCCTCGTAATAGCAACAATACTAACGTATATCGAAAAAAAATAATGACTCTTCACACCTACTCGTTAATTTATCGCCGAGGGAATAACTGAAATAAAGTCCCTCGATAATGTGTGTACACAATTGTTTGCCGAGATCGTTATCGGTTTCATTAGAGCAAATGTAAATGTAAAAGCGGTGTCTTCGTGTGGCGTCTATAGTATATAAGATGTATATCACCATAGATGTACACACGATTCTCGATTTCGAATTCCCAGGGCAATCACTCGTGGGCTATGAAAAACACCGGAGTAAACAAAGAAAATAAGAAAACAACTAATATAACAATGAAAAAGGGAGTTGTGATGTGTTTCGTGACAAGATGCAATATTAAGCTAAGAACAAAGTAGTCTTTCAATGGACATTCGAGTTCTATTGCCTATCATTTTCTAAACACTTATGTTCCACAAAAGCTATTATCTTGGAATGGTCAATGTTGGGTTTCGGGCTAAAAGTCTCTGCACCGGGTGCAATTCAGGAGCCATCAGCTGCTGCTTTTTTGGAATAACAAAAATTGCTGTTATCTTTGGATAGATTTTGATTATAAGTTTGCTTCAATACGATTAGACGTCAAGATCATCTATGTAAAAATTTTGACGGCCGAAAAAAAATCATATTATTTTTAAATTTGAATTTAAGAAAGTTTTATTTGTTTTTTTTAATCAATATGGCAGTGCAGTGAATTTTTTTTTTTAGACCAAAAAAATTTTTATCTTGATTTGGAGAGAAAAAAAAATTTCTTTTCATTTAAGTATAAAATTAATAATTGAGTTTTTTTATTTTGAATTATAGTCCGAGCAGTTTATAAAAAAAAAAAATCACCGGAAAAGCTCATAAAAATGATCTATTATTGAAATTGAAAAAAAAAACAGAATTTTTGGAAATTCCCATCGGGATTTCCCTCTCAAACAATAAACTTTGAGGGTCGACTAATAACAAAGTACAAAAGTCTCGAACGGTTGGATGTTTTGTCGGAAAATAAAAAGTTTATCTTAAAGCCTAGAACGAAAACCACGGCTAAGCCAGTTGTGAGTTTGTCCTAATGGAAGTGACAGTAACTTTTTAAACCTAGACGGAGTGACTGGACCAGGAGCAGAGAAAATTACTTTTCAGAAATACCTTTGGTCCTTTCGGCTCGGGCTTACTCGCCATTCTTAGCTTTCAACCCCCTTCATATTATACAGAGTGGAAAGTATAATACAAGTGTAGCCGAGAAACAGCCGGTGAGTCGTTGAGGCGTTGAGGCGTTGAACCGTTCGCCAAAATAAAACCTATATACTTAAACATACGACCCTTTTAACTGTAAACCATCTCGTTTCCCTTTTATCGAGCGTGTTTTCGCGACGAATGTTACACTAACAGTCGAGCAGAGTTGCTCTGCTGGAGATTACCACTACACTCACTATCGCAATCACTGTTACAATCACTTACGGCATGCACACAAGAGCACACACACATATACATACAGTACAGCAGTGGCTACGAAAAGCAATGAGTAGGAAAATCACGGTCGCTGGCTTCAACCAATAGAAAACCACCAAATACCCACGGGAGTTGTTAAATTAATTGTTTACACGTGTTTACTCAGCCAGCTTCCCGCTTCTCGTTTCTCATTAACCGAGGAATCTGTGAGCAATTGGGCTCTGAGGTCTCATTACGTCACACCAAATTCGATTTTATTTTCATTATCATGCAATGCTGAAGCCCGTCAACTTACTAATAAAATTACATAATTATTTAATCTCCCTAATTTGACGTTAAGATCCTTCAAAATTTTTACCTCCAATTTTTTTTTCTCCAAGAAATTAATTATAATATATTCAACTATAAATTTAGTTCGACAAAAAGCCGCTAGGTGTCGCCCAAAAGCTCCTTAAAAGAGCGAACGAAAGATTTTTCTTAAAACTTAAGAATTAAAAAATTTAACTCTCCTCTAAGGAGACGACAAAGCGACAATACGCCACCTGTTGGAGAATTTCAAAACAAAAAAATATTATATGACATTTTTAATTAAATTTTTTAACATGACGATTGCAAAAAAATTTTTTACGGATAAATTTCGAAAAAAAAAAAATTCTATTACGCGTACAGCCGTTATTGAGGCATAAAAATGAGGCAATTAATTGACAATTACCCCCTTGAAGAAAGATAAAAAAAGCATAACCTCTACTAGATATATCCCAAGCCAGTTGGTGCTTAGTAGAATTACAACCCTAATTAATTTCACGGTCAAATCAATTTAGTAATTAAAGTAATAACGTAAAGAAAGATGGCGCTTGTTAATGTCCCCCGTGTAGATAATTGTTCGATCGCATGTGAAAAACGTTAAATAACAATATTGATAAAAGACTTATTATATTTATTGATCTCGGTGCACACTGTCGAAGGTTGTGAGGCAACATCGAGGGCGATATTCGTCCCAAAAGTTCGTGTACGTTAATGCTTCCTGGAGAATATATTAATCTAACGATCAATATGCCATCGAGGTCGAAAGTTGATGAGCCACTGGGACTGCTGGTAAACTCCGTGGTTGCGTCTTTCGAGGGGGTAGAGAAATCAAGAAAATTCTCTTGCTCTTCTTGCTCTTCAAGAAGAAGAGACAAACTGGTAGGGTGAAAATCCAAAGAGAAGAAAATAAAGTTTTAAAGTTTCCATTTAGAGTTTGTTCTAGCCTCGGCCATTTGTTACCCTTATTCTTGTGTCAGATAGTCTTCATAAAAATCGTCCAGGACTTTGCGGGTGTAACTATAGTATAGTAATGCTGCTAGATGGGGCCTAGACGTGGGCGGTAACACGAGAACGACTTTGCTAAATTGAAAGCCGAAGCCCAGCATGTAAAACTTGAGGGCTGTCCTCTACTTAGTCATTCTCCTTTTCTTCTTTATTCTTTCTTTCTTGTCTTGTTGCCATCTTTGTCGTCCTCTGTTTCACGGTCTTGTTATTTCTTCTTTATATTCTTGGTGGAAATCACCACCAGCCAGCATTAAGCGGCGAAGGTGATACTTAAAAATGGGGTGAGTCTGTGGCACAACCTCGAAAATACAATGATTACATATTCCACGGAAAGTGGTAGAAGCTAGGGAAGGAACGTAAAAATAATCACTTGTAATAAGTACTCTTGGACAACCCTCTTTCAGAGCTTTAATTCGTATCGTGTCGTGGCACAGTTAACTATTTTTGGGGCACTCTGCCGTTTCATTTCTGCTAACACTGGAGCAAAATAATAAGAACAAGTTCATGCCTTCTTATAATATTCCACTCGAATCTATGCATGTACTTATTTACTGGGGATGGAGATTCGCGACACCAGGGGTCCAAAGGGGGGGAACCAGAAGAAGAAGAAGAAGTTGTGTAATTTCCGAAATTTAATCTGAAACTCCCTCGACGAAAAAATACGTCTCGGGTATATATAATAGTTATAACTATGACTATAGATCCTTCTTACTTGTAATCTCCTGGCGTGTGAATAACATCCCTCAGTATTTTATTCTTTTTTTGGTTATGCTTTTTTGGCACGCGAGGGATGAGATTAGAGTTGTTTCTTTCAGTCCTGCTTATCACTTTAATATTTTTTTTTTTTAGTGTAACTAAATTGATTTCAAGCGATTTTAGTTTTATCGGAGAAATTAATATTTTTAATTTTTATAGAATTAATTGGTTTTAAAAATTATAAACTGTTTTACAATTAAAGCCGAAACATCGGAATTAAAAGCCCAACATCAAATACTACAATCAAAATTTAAGTATCAATAGTCCGTGCAGATAAACCAGGATTTATGTATTGTAATCCAAAGTTTACAACTCGAGGACTTACACAGCCAATATAACCGCGAATTCTATAACTTCCGACTAGTCTAGAGCAGAATGATCCCGGATTGAGAAAACACTCTTGTTCCTCAGTATTGTTAGTATCCTCGATTTGATAGCATTAGCCAGCTATAACTCTGGTTCACCGAGCAGAGTTGTAAATAGTTCTCTTGAAATCGTAATGGATAATTAATTATCTATATTTAAATATTAATTAGTTAAAAAATTATAACTCAATTTTTTGTCTGGATTAATAAAAAATAAAAAGATAGAATAGTTAGATTTTTATGAAATCTAGTAAAAAGTAAGTATCAGCCGGGTGAATATTGAAAGCTGTTTAAAATTAATAGTCTGTGCCGGTGTTCTCTGGTGAGAGATGAGAGTGAGTGGTCATTTGTCGGGTATTCATCAGCGGGAGATAATTTTACGCTCGGATAATCATTTATTGGTTATGTTATGCATGGGTATAAATGTACTATATGTAGACTTGAAATCGGAATATCGCCGTAAGCCCATCGGGTTAGATAAACAGAATATTTAATGATTGTTATGTATACCAGTAATTATTAGCATTACATTGAGTCATTGGTAAAACAAAAGCCTCCACTTTCAAATGTTGTCACTTCACTTCCGATGACCCTTCCTTTAATTATCTCCGTCTATATGTATATATTCCATCACTCGTACTGTCAGTTCTTGTCCATTCGACTGAATGTTATTATTGTCTGTACGTTTAAACGCATCGAGCAATGGCGTCCGAGCGTGTATCAACACCCACCGCCATAGACATACATTCACTATCCACTACATATTTTATACAGTTTGGGTGTATATCTATAGTGTGGTAGACACAGGACAGTACACAGGACATACTATTACTGTCGGAGAACCGGCACAGAGTACGCCACCAGCAAAGACCTGTTTTCGCGTAATATACACTGAATGAGAAATTAATCGGGCGTGTTGATCCTCCATTAACAGACGCGGACAAAGGAAAATTCCATTGTCCCACTACTCTGATGTGCCTATCGCGTCATTTCACGTGTAAACATGCGACAGTAAAATACACAAATTACAATCGCTGGTAAGAGAAAACCTGTGCTTTAAGCTGGAAACTCCAAGGTTAATGTAACCTCTATAATTTTGGATCCCTCCGAGCTGTCACGTGATTATATACCGACATTTTGGGAATATATAGACTCCATTTTGAGATTATTAAATATGCTCTATGGACTTTTATGACCAAAACAAAAATAGTTTAAAGTTTAAAAAATAATTTTACAAAAGTAAATTTTAATTTCCCAAAAAAATTACCATTAAAAATGACAAGTATCAGCAAATCAGAAATTTAAATTCAAGCATGATTGTGAAAGGCGTGCAGCATTGTTGGATTCCCAGGATTTCAATATAAGATATTAAATATCTCCTACAATTTAAGGGAAAAAAATTTAATATATTTTAGCGATATATTTATTGTATTTCATTCGGGGAAATCGCGTGGCGAGGAAGTTTCGAAATTAACTGATAGCATCATTCAGATCTATCAGCAGCTCTTATATCCTTCAGGAGATATATTTTCGCGTGAATTCGATCCAACACTTCATACCCGCTCAGCACGCGACAACTCGAGGAGACGAGACACTCCTCTGGGTAATTTTATTTTATTATTTACTCAGTAACTTTAATATAAATTTTTCACGGTTCAATCGATTCGTCAGTCGCCATTTATCATCATCATCATCATCAAGAGTTCCCTTTTCCAGAGACTGAATTGTCATTCAGAGTAAGCTGGTAAAAAATCCAAACACAAAGACGCAGTGATAACTCAAGAAAGTACAAACTGTCTTTTAGAAATGGCAAAAGGTTTCTCTGAATGGTCACTGTTGTCTCCATTACATCCATGAAATGTCAAGCAATTCCGGACAGTAGTGCAATGGCGCTCGGTAATGGTCCCAGCAAAAGCCACACGATCTAATTCTGGTTTTACTTTACTTTACTTTACTTTCGTAAAAACAAAAAAATCTTACATATAATAATTTTTTTTCTTCAACTGTAACCACCCACCGCCTGGCCATACACGTACAGAGTTTCATCTTTAACGTCTTAAAATACTCAAGCAAGAACAAGATTGAGTAGTTGCTCTTCTTTGTCTCTTTTTTCCTACATTATTTTTTTTTTCCTTTTTTCTATATAGATACACGCTGTAAATTTGTGTTTTTTCTACCTAAGCAGACAGAATTTTCCGTCTTGGAAGGTTATTTTATTGGCAGTAACTTTCTTAGTGGCCTAACCTACACCAGCGCATCTCGTGTTCTGTCGCGATAAAATTCTCACTTATACGACAACGAGAGACTACCAACTACCGACTACTTGGAGAACGAGAATAGGACCAGGAATAAGATTATAGTCTGTTTCGTAGGTAGAGGAACTACGGCAAAGTCGATTCCAATAGCACGTGATTTAATGGGAGCTTTCAACCCTGACCTTAGCCAGAGTTTCAGTTAGGTACCGTTTAAATTGCCACTTACTACACCTTCAGACTATTCAAATTGTGACCCAAATTCTGCAGTACCAGCAAATAATTTGTCTACTTCAGCGTCTGTTATTTATAAAATTCTTAATATATAGATGAATATAAATACTGTACTTATAGCGCGACGTAAACGATCATGAATAAATTTTAAATTGTGGGAAACATTTAGAGAAAAGTCTATGATCATTGGATTCATGGAAAAAATTTATAAGGAATTTTTTTTTCAAATCAGCTGTTTTGAAAATGAGCCATAAATTTAGGGTCATATTTGTCTTGATATGTCCATACATATCCATTTATAATTTTTTGAATAAAATAGTTTTAAAAAATTCCGACAGGTGGCGCATGGTAAATAAATTTTCTCACTCTAAGAGAGTTAATTTTTAAATTATATAATTTCGTAAATAAAAATTATTTTTTGATATTTTTAAGAAGTTTATCTGATCAGATTTAATTTAAAAAAACTACCAAGTTAATTCAACGCTAATTAAAGTAAAAATTCCTTGAAAATAAAAAAAAAATGTCACAATAAGAATTTAATTGACCGAATAGTAAATGTTAAAAATTTTTGTTATTTCCGATCTCCGTTAGCTAACTCTGATGACAATGTTAAGTGACATAAATGACAATGTATAACACTTATACCCCGGCAGTATCCAGAAATGGAGTATACACGGTAGTTTGAGAATTACTTTCTCTTGGGAAACATTTAACACACTTTGTTATCACGCATTATACGTTACATATTAGTTTTTACGTGCTAACAGGTATGGCAGAGAAGTTACTTACCGAGAGCTTGTGCTTCACCCTGGGAGTCCGGCTTTTACGACTGGGCAATAGAACAACGACATCTTGATCTTTGGCTCGTCTGGGAGTCTCCAAGTGCTGGTGCGAATTACTGCTGGTTGATGGATACGATTTACCGGAGCCTGATGCACCCATTGGCGAACTCCCGGTTGATGGACCGCGTGAGCTTGATGGGTACTTTGAGTAAGCCACATTGGTTACGGTGTTACTGCCTCCGTAGCTGACGTTGTGAGTATTGTTAACCTATTTAAGAGTTATAACTCATTAGTGTTATTGTTCTTTTATTTTATTATTATTATTGTTATTTTATTTCAGGTGTATTATATGAATCCCGGAGCTTAAAAGTCTATGTAGATGTAGATGTAAATGTTGAGGAGTTTAATTTGATAAAAGCAGATTCGTTTGGTTACAAATCGGCTAATCTCAAGTGTTGGAAGCTTTTACTTTAATTAAACTAGAGTCGAGAGTTGGCATTGTTGGTACCTGCACAAGTATGTGACAAGCTTGGGAGGCTATTTGGAAGAGGCCATCTTGTAAATTGCGTCCCGAGTGCTCTGCGTTTTCTCGTCCGCTCTTAGCCCAACTGAAGAAAGACATTATGGACCGGTTCTGTGAAATACTTTATATTCGTCTTTACTTTCGTTATTTAATACGAGCTTTTATTATTTTTATTCCCAGGCTTTTTCAGCAAAAATACCGATTGTTTACATTTTTTTTTCATTGTCATTTTTTTAATCTCACTTGCTCTTTAGTTATCATTTTTTTGGTGCTTAATTGCTGCTCCATATTTCTCTAAAACATAAATTTTTCAAAATAAATTTAGTATTTATTTAATTAACAATAAAAATTTTTTTTAAGTCAATTTATAATTATTTATATGTCCTAATATGCCAATATAGTTTTTATTAAAATTAGTTTTGGAAATTTCCAAAAGGTGGCGCATGGTCGTCAAATTTTCTCCCTAACAGAGACTTAAATTCTAACATTATATATAAATCGACATCTTTTACTCTCTTAGAAAGCTTATTTGATTTTTTTTTAATATTAATCGGTTATTCAACTACTTTTTATATAATATGTAAAATTAAAAATGATAAAAAAATTTTTTAAATAAATTAATTGAAAGCATTTAATATAATTTTATCGGCTTGAACTGCAACTAAAAAATTTTAATTATTCAAGCAGCCGTCTGGCGCTGCTGGTGATTGTTTAATAAAGTTTTAAAAATAATTTTATAACGTTAATAAATTTTTAACGACAATTGAATTAAAACGTTGTTAAAAATGAACTATTAACAGAAATTCATTAAATTAATTGAAATTTTGAGAGCTTTTATTTGAATGAGAAGTGAATAGACACTCTCTTATTAATGTTTCAAATGAAATGTTAAAGTCTTATTTAATAAATATTTAAAATATTGAATTAAGCAAATGTAAAATATTTTAAATTAAAACTCCCATTTATTAACTTCGAAGATTGTGAATTAAATAAATAAAATATTGAGTAGGAATAAAAATTATAGAATATTAAATTTATCATATAAGAGCATCTTCCCCTAATGTAATACACAATTTTAGGATGGTAAGTTAATATCCCAAGTAGTAATTTGGTCAAAGTATTGTTAGGGCATTATAATGATAAAGGGGAGGTGAGTTAAAATGATTATATACTTTAACATTTGTTGTTGTATTAGTATTAATAATATTCTTAGAATGTATTGGAAACAATATAAAAGCTCGAGTACTGGCTCGTTGTGTTAACCGTACACACATTTGTGTATTTATCATCGTAAATGTTGATGGCCATGAGACACGCACTTATTCAAACTGTGTGTCTGTCTGTGTGTGTGAAGGCAGACTGGATAAGGATAGCTTATCTATCGACAAACCTAACAGTAGTTCTAGCTCATGAATTTTTCAAACGCTCGCTAATATTGAATCTCATTTTCATCCCTCTCTACATTATATATTATACATTACATATATCATATGATGTCGCTCTAGTCCACATATGCGTGATTGCCGTATTTTATTATTTTACGCGACACACAAGCATTAATACCAACGACAGATAAACACCAGTTTATTTTTATCCGACTTTTGCTCGACTCGACTAAAGTAATTAAATATTGACATCACGCATTTGAGGCTGCTTTTTTATTTCGCCAGATCCTCACTCCGATTTCATCGATTTCGGTTAATATTTTATCAAATGACGACTTTTTATAGATACCTGTTACCCGGTAATCATTTTCTGCTGCTGTTTTAGTGTAATTGTCACGGCAAACAAAGTGCAGCTACTGCAGGGGAAAAATTTTAGGTGGAAATTACAGAATAATGGGTATGGAAAAATTATACGGATGTTTTATGGCATGTTTACAATAGAAAAGTGTTAAATTTACAGGTGTAGATTTGTAAAAATAACATAAAATGAAAAAATTTACATTTTTTCCATACAAAAAAATTTATATTTTTTTTTATGCTAAATTTAATGTTTTTTCACCTACTATATTTACATTTTCCGTTTAATTTACATTTTTTTCATGTAAATTCGATATTTTCTTCATGTAAAAAATTTAAATCTTTTTGCTCATACTAAATTTACATTTTCCATGTAAATTTACATTTTTTCCATGTAGATTTAACAATTTTCACGGGCTAAATTTACAATTTTTCCATGAAAATTTAAGAGTCTTTTTTCTACATTTTAAAAATTCCATTTTTTGCAATATAAAATAAAAATTTTTTTCCACTGAAAATTTTACATTTTCTAAACAATAAAAATTACACTACTAAAAGTGTAAATTTCAAAAATTTATATCATTTTGACCGGATTGTTTTTGCGTGTAATAATTAAAATTCTTGTACTTATCACTCCACAAAAAAAAAAAAAAAAAAAAAAAAAAAAAAAAAAGAACAGCAATAAATAAATTTCCAATGATTTATCGCATCCAATTAAATTATTATTGCAATTAGTCTGATTAAAAATATTACCGAGCATTATTAATTCGGAGGGTGAAGATGTCTAAACAAAAAAGTTATTTATCGATTCTATGATTTGTCGACTTTCGATATTTTCATTTTCAATTTTAATGATTCCGAGTAGCGCAACTAGATTTCTTCAGAGTTCCTTAAATTAAAAGAATTTTGCGGTGTTGCGTTATAATATCGAGGTAGAGTGGTATTCAAAAGGCATGTGCAGAATTGTAATTACAATTGTAATGGAATTCAACGGATAGAGTTTAAGTCCAGAGGGCGGAGAGTTTGAGTACAGAGGTACGAGTTTCGAGTTATAAAGGGATATTCGAAAAGAGATAAATGTATGTATGTAACTGGCAGCCTAGCAATCAATCATATTCACCGAGTACTTGAACATCTGCTAAATCAATTACACAAAACCACGTAACTTACGGATTAAATTCCTCGAAAAATTCTGTTTCTTAAAAAAAAATATTACTCAAATTGGTCAAACATTTCGGCGCATCTGTTCACCAGTATGTTTATTTCAAATTGGAAATTTTAAAATTGATTGACTATCTGCGTTATTAAGTTTCTTTCTCGATTATGATGAAATAGAAATAAAAAGCGCATATGTGCTTCAAAATGGCAAAAATTCTTTTTTTTTTATTCAAAAATTTTTTTTTAAATGTAAAAAAATTGAATGTAAAAAATTAAGTTTTTTTGAGCCACACTAATGCGATTTAAGAGATGTTGGATGTATATATTATTTAACTTAACTACATTGTACTTATATATTTGTATGCAGACTCAAAAGTTTCGATAGTCGAGCAACTAATTGTAACAGGACGTTACGAGACGGTTATTGCTCATTGTTGCGACCTGGTAAACTAATACTACAGACTAGTGTATGGTAGTGTAGCTGGTCTTTCGCATGTGAGGGTGGTTGATAGTATGTGAACGGGTGTGCTGTATACATTTATCCCTTTTACCCACTTTCACAGTAATTGTTTCAATGTTTACGCTGTCGAATTCTACAATAAACGACCGCCACGAGCACGTTTGTTGTTTTACTAATGATTCTCGAAACTTGCAAAATATGCATTACTCATGAATAAACAAATTTAATAGTAAACTAATCAATTTCTAATTTATTTTATAAACAAATTTGTCTTGTTGGTACTACGGTTTATCATACGTTTCATCCGATTAATTACTTTTTGATGGATATCTATTTTTTTTTTTTTTTTTTTTTTTTTAATTTACAAAGGATTAAAAACGTTTTTTGATGTTTAATTTTAATACTCGAGTCATTTTAGTTTTAGTAAATTTATGATTATCTTAATATACAATCTTTGTACGACTCGAGCGTGAATGTAAACATAATTTGATATATTAAAAACTATGATTATTTTAATATATGATGGACGTAAATTTACGTAACATATATTTAGTGTTTTTTTATATTAAAATTTACGTTTTTTATTTTATTAAATATTATATATTAATATAAATTTTTTTCTTGAATAATTATAATAATAACTAGCGACCTTGCTGTCACTGTGATTGCCGTGACTTGTGAACTATGAATAAATAAAATTTTGCTTTATTAAATAATGACTTTTGTTAAATTGCACTGTACTTTCTTGAATATTGACGTTTTTAAAAATAAAAGTTCATACCGATGTTATACTCATCAAGAGCTTTCATTTGAGTACCCACATGCATTTTTTACATATTTTTCATATATACATATATATAAATATATTAAATATATGAAAAATTGATGTGGGTGCTCAAATGAAAGGTCTTGATGAATGTGACATTGGGATGAGCTTATTTTTTTAAAAATGTCAATATTTCACAAGATACAAGGTCATTTCTTAATTATCTATCCTGGACATAGAATTTTTTTTATTCTCTTAATAATATAGATAATAATAAATTTTTAAATCTTCTGATTTAAATTTTATATTAAAAAAAAAAATAATAAATCGTATTTTCACTCATAAATTATTGATTATTTTTTTTTTCACTATATTAATCAATATTGAGTGAGTATTCACTAACTTACAGTAGCTTGAATTAAACTGTAAAATGATTAAAATATTTACTTATTTAATTAGAGACTCCGTAAAGATTAAAAAATAAATTAAAATAATAATTATCAATTAAAAATTACCTTACATCCTTAATCAAGCACAATACACTTGTTTATTAAAGCATAAATCCACCAACGTGTAAACAACAATCACCTCAACGTTTACCGTAAAAACAATAATACTAATACTAATACTAATAATAACAACCAGTAAAGAGAAATTGCAATGGTAGATGAAATAGAGAGTAGCTTGAGGGCGCGAACGCGACTCTTCAGCAGCAGAGTATACTAATACCAGGCAGGTGGAACCTGACAAGTCTGTAGGCTACTTCTAGGCGGGTGCTCTCTTACGATAACGTTACCCAGTTCAGGCTCTAGCGTTTACCGCTTGGAGAACAGCTACCATCGGCCGGGGGTGGAAATGGGGAAGGAAGAACTATCTATAACTATAACTATAATTCTAAGGCAGTATCAACAGCACTAAGGACAAGGAGCAGACAGAGCGAGTAGAAGGCATATCCGAGATAGACGGAGAAAACTATCCGCGGGTAAAGGGGTTACCGAAGGTTTCAGGGGTTTGTACGCCACCGGCAGACCTGCGCCCAGCCAGCTCGCGTGACCTCGATACACCTACCTGTAAACACATACCTAGTATTCTGAACATAGTTCAGACCTACCTCAGGTAAAATGTATTCAATTCATTCCATTTTGTTAAATATTGCTGGCATTGTTTTTCGTTGATAGAGATTTGACTTTTATTAGGGTGGATTACGGTTTTTATTTTTTTATAGTTTCATATTTATTATCCAATATATAAGAGATATTTATTTATGTAATTCACTTTGTGATTAAAAAAAAAATTTTTTTAAGAATTAACAATAGAGAAAAAACAGTAAAAAAGTTGAAAATTAAAATGCAGATTGTAAAATTTATAAATTTTTTCCTTGTAAATTTAATTAATTTTTTATATACTAAATTAAAAATTTTTTTTCCTGTTGAAAATTTTCTTTATTTATTAAATAATTACTGTACTTTCTTAAATGTTAACGTTTTTAAAGATATAAGCTCATTCCGATGTTACACTCATCAAGAGCTTTCATTTGAATACCCAAATGCATTTTTTATATATTTTTCATATATTCATATATATATATATATATATAAAATATATGAAAAATTAATGTGGGTACTCAAATGAAAGGTCTTGATGAGTATAACGTCAAGATGAGCTTATATTTTTAAAAATGTCAATATTTCACAAGATACAAGGTCATTTCTGAATAATTATATAGATAAATTTATTAAAATTTTTTTTAAATACGAATGAATATAACTATTATTAAATAGAGTATAAATTTATCAGTATATATTATCAACTGTAGAATACGGAGACTATAATTGAAGATGTTTAAAGTCGGATTGTAGATTTTAAACGGCAAATAGATGAATTATACGAACGTTTGGGTCGTTTAACTGGTGTGGGAGAGTAAGGGTGAAGAGTAGAATTAGGGTGGGTGGATACTGAGAGTACGAATTAGGATTCACCCGAAGGCAAGTTAATGACGACGACTTTGCTATGACAGTTCCAGATGAAACTGATGAATATTTAAATTATATGATCCTTTCATTTATTCCCCGACCCCTTCATCTGTAGATCTCATGTATTTAGCGCGACCTACTTAAAGGGAGATTTATTTCGGGCGTTAACTTGTTTATTAATAGACGGCTATTTTTACCGTAATTGTTTCTTAACCCTGTGGCGAATTTACACGGGTTGATAAGTGTCTCAAGGATAATTAAAAGAATTTTATTTACTCATTTTATTACAAAATTAAATTAAATCTAATAATAAAATTAGTCATTGAACATAGAATAAAAATAAAACTAAATCAATAATTCTTATTGAATAATTTTTAAGTGATGATCGGTTAAATATATTAATAATTAATATAAATAGATTAATATAGACAAAAATAGTGTATAGACAACTTGCATATAATCAACATTAACGGTGTAAAGTCTAGACTGTAGACAACTCTTGACCTTAGTTAAAAATGAAACCCTTAATTACGGAGTAAGTGAACTTACAACTTATAACTATAAGTTATAGAGAGCAGTAAATAAATCCGGGAGTGGAAACAAATTTAGAGCTCGAAAACTAAATAAATAGCTAAACTCCTCTCCTGTTGGCTCTTCGGACAGGAAAGACAGGAAAGGAGTACAGATATAAAAATAAATAAAAGTGGAAAATTAATTTCGAGTACTGACAATATAGCCGGCGATATTTCAGCATTAATATCTCTCTCGTCTTTGACTCGTTTGGCAGATGGTGTGAGAGGTTATCTGCACCGGAGAAGAGAAAACAAAGGAGAGAGAAGGGAGGAATGGAGAACGAGGACGGGGAATGTGCAAGCGAATAAGGTGACAAAGGAACGAGCGAGTGCAAATATTGCTGATTGTTTGGCTGGACTATCTCTCTGGCTCTTCTTTTTGGTTATCCTTTTTGTCGAAAGATCCCCGGGGCACTGCGTACGAAAATTCACCACGTACAGTATCATCCTGATACAAGCTTCAACCCCCTTTTTTATTAAGTACACTCCTCTTTTTATCTCCCTCCATCCTTTCCTTTTGTCAAGCTATAGATATGGATGCATGTCCTTTCCCAGCAAAGATTGCTTTCATCTCGCCCCTTCACCCACCCCCTCCCCCTAAGCCTTTTTGCCGGTAAGTCAAATAAAAGCAACCGCTTTAATGAAAGTTACGCCCCTGGCTAAAGTGACGATTACCTTTCACGTATTTTGAGAATGGTACTTCTATCCAGTGCGTTACAGACTTTTTTACTGGGATTGTCTTTTTGACGCTTTTTGTCGCCTGTGCTAAATATGCTTTGCTTTTCGATATTTTTATTTTTTTAAATAGAAAACAAAATATTATAAAAAAAAATCGATTATAAAAATTTTTTCAAAGTTTTATAAATGTTAGATTGTTAATATATATGGAAAAAAATAGAAAATAATGATGACTTTATTTAAAAAAAAAAAAAACACAAAATTTTTGAACCAAGAAAAATAAAATAATTTTTTTTTATAATCTAATTATTTTCCCTATGGTCATTATAAACTTTCATGGGTATATTTTAAAGTAAAAAATAATTTTGTTTCAAAACTAAAATGACTAAGCTCTCTATCACCTCTTATTCAAACAACAAACATAAAGCGCCGTCGTACATTTAACGGCAATAAATTAAACAAGTTGTTAAAATAAAAAAAAAAAAATTTGATTATATAACCAGTGGGTTATTTTATATTTTTTCTCCATTTTATTTCAGTGACCTCGTTAATCTACAGATCGCGTGACTGTTATTTCCAGTTCTCAAATGTATGAAAAATTATGCCCGAGTTATATGGAAGTAGTTATTGTATCTTTTATGCCCCCGTGTATATTTGTATATCTAAATATCTACCGAGAAATTAAATTTTATTGTTTGATATTGTTTCATTGCGATTAATTATTTTGATCTAGCAAAAAGCCCCGTCATCGTCATTATTAATGTTAATAGTAATAGTAACAGTTAATTTTACTATTATTAATATAAATTATAAGTATAAGTGACGGGTTAGTGGACTAATTGATGGGAAAGTAAGTGCAAGATGTAAATGAGGATAAAAGTACTCACTGTCTAAAATAATACCGAGTCGAAAATAATGATATCCAGACTGAGTCTGAGGAATATGAAAAGTTTAGCGACTTAAAATTAGCTGAAATTGACGTATCGATTGTCCATTATGCCGGCAACCAGCTGCAGACTGCCAGAGAGTTCAGATCCGACCGTGAGCAAGGGAGTAAGGAGTCAGAAAAGCAAGGAGAGTGACTATTGCCCTCCTTACTCCCAACATTAGTTTATTTTTTATTCCTTAACCTTTTTTTCCTCGAATGAGAAGAAAAAACTCTTCAAATAGTATCATCGTCAATGTATGTGTATAAATGTATAAATATATGTACATATGTATACAGAGAAGCGTGGGTGAATAACACCCTCTATCTATCGGCACTCTGGAACTGAACATTCTCCCCTGTTGCCCAACGAAGCTTTGTACTCTTCCTATTCTGCTTGTAGTTACGCTGACGTAATATATCAAATAGTGTGACGTCATTCGACGATCCGACTACCCGAATACCCGAGGAAATGGGTCTCTTTACTTGACAAAACTACTTGAGAATAAGGATGGGTGAAAGGGGAATAAAATATTTGTTTTTACGGCTATTTGCTCGAGAATGTCTAATGATTAATCATTTCAGGAGTTGAATTATTGATCGAGATGTTTAAAAAAATTTCCAAGATGTGGAATAATTTAAGACTTTTTTTTTTTTAAGGACAAAGAATTGATAGTTTTGTGTTAAATGGATTAAAAAGTAGAAGGTATTTCTACGGAGTTCCAAAGCGGAGTGAAGGAAAGGATTCCCCTACTCTGCTCCGCCGCTTAACGGGATGAGGAGTGGGGCTGCGCAGTAAGACGGCGCAATTCACTAAATTAGAGTAATAAAATAGAATTTATATATATATTTTTTTTTTTTTTTTTTAATTTGTTTTTAATTTCTAAGTGAAATTTTTTTTTTTTAATTTTTAAGTGCAATTTTAAAAAAAAAATTTTTTTTTTAATTTTTTAAGTGAAATTTATGTTTTAATTTTTTAACAGAAATTTTTTCAAAAATTTTTTTCAACTAAAATTTTTTTATTAATTCTTTAAGTGCAATTTTTTTTTTTTTATTTTTTCAATGAAATTTTTTAAGTGCAATTTTTTTTCAAAATTTTTCAAGTGCAATTTTTTGTTTTTAATTTCTAAGTGAAATTTTTTTTTTTTAATTTTTAAGTGCAATTTTAAAAAAAAAATTTTTTTTTTAATTTTTTAAGTGAAATTTATGTTTTAATTTTTTAACAGAAATTTTTTCAAAAATTTTTTTCAACTAAAATTTTTTTATTAATTCTTTAAGTGCAATTTTTTTTTTTTTATTTTTTCAATGAAATTTTTTAAGTGCAATTTTTTTTCAAAATTTTTCAAGTGCAATTTTTTGTTTTTAATTTCTAAGTGAAATTTTTTTTTTTTAATTTTTAAGTGCAATTTTAAAAAAAAAATTTTTTTTTTAATTTTTTAAGTGAAATTTATGTTTTAATTTTTTAACAGAAATTTTTTCAAAAATTTTTTTCAACTAAAATTTTTTTATTAATTCTTTAAGTGCAATTTTTTTTTTTTTATTTTTTCAATGAAATTTTTTAAGTGCAATTTTTTTTCAAAATTTTTCAAGTGCAATTTTTTGTTTTTAATTTCTAAGTGAAATTTTTTTTTTTTAATTTTTAAGTGCAATTTTAAAAAAAAAATTTTTTTTTTAATTTTTTAAGTGAAATTTATGTTTTAATTTTTTAACAGAAATTTTTTCAAAAATTTTTTTCAACTAAAATTTTTTTTTTTTTTTTTTTTTTTTTTTTTTTTTTTTTTTTTTTTTTTCATGGAGAGTAAGGATGAATTTGTTTACTTTGCGTTGATAAAATTTTAATTTTGAGAAATGGGTTCTTGGAGAGTTTTTTAAATTTATTTTGTTGTTTCTTGGGAAAATATTTTTTGATAAGGCTGTTTTTTTTGTCAGTTTGCATTTAAAAAAAATAGTTTGTTAAAAAATACACTACGTGACTTAAGAGCTTTCATTTGAGTACCCACATGTATTTTTGATATATTTTTCATATATACATATATATAAATATATAAAATATATGAAAAATTGATGTGGGTACTCAAATGAAAGGTCTCGATGAGTGTAACTTAGAGATGAGCTAATATCTTTAAAAATGTCAATAGTTTACGAGATCCAAGGTAATTTCTTAATTATCTATCTGGAGATAGATATTCTCGACTGTATATTAGGCTGAATATAAAAATATAAAATTTTTTTACGAGTTATAATAATTAATTATCTCATTATAAAGAAACAATTTAATAATTGCAATCAATACCAAAATATTTACGAACCACAATAAATAATTACCCTATTGGTCGATCGTTAAAAATAAAAACACCGAAGAGAAAAAAAAAATTCGCGGTTATTGGAATCAATACCAATGGTTCTTATTTAGCGATAAAATTAACGGACCCGACTCTATAAAAAAATTCATAAATGCATACGATACTTTCTAGGGCGGTAAAAAATTTTAGTATTCAATTATAGCCTTCATATAAATAAAAATCTAAAAAAAAATCTCTAATGCATTTATTTAAGGAGGATATTAAAAAAAAATAGTGTCATTAAATTTGGCAGTTAAATGTCAGTTGTTAAATTCGAGCGGGATATATAGAAGCAATTACAAAATGTCCATCGGAAAGATTGAATCCAGCTCGCCTAGCCGGTTCATCCATCCATCAACGTTAGTCTGTCTTATATTATATACATTATATATATGAGAGCTTATGTAGTCTGTAGTGAGCAGTATGTAGCGTTAACGTTGTATGTAGCCTCGGATCTGCTAACCAACTACTAGTAGGCAGAGATGGAGATACCTACCATAATACTTACTGGCGCTGGTATTACATGGGGACAAGCTTCTCGCTATTTAGTTACTATCTATAACTTTATCTTTATGTATAGAATTTAATACATATGTATAGAAGTAAGTGTAACTCGGAAACCATCTGCTACATAGCCAACGAGAAGCCTCTTGATAGATACAGTGTATTACACCCCCTTCTGCCCTTTCCTCGCAAAGCTTTGACAGTTTTCGTATCGACGAATGACAAGTGTACCAATTCATCTTCTCTACCTGTCTTAAAGTTCATCCTATATAATTATTATTACCTCCGGGATTATACTTTTTTTTTTTTTTACGGGTAGTAGCTACTCTGCAAGGGTTTATTTTTTGTCACTTTTAGTAATTATTGTGGGGCACTATCAAGAAATTAAAAAAATAAATAATCTATGTGCATTTAAGACTTAAACTTGTCGGTACAAATTTTAAGAATTCTTAGTAATGATTTTAAATTTTTATTAATGATAAAAATAAATCAAATTAATTTTTTTTTTTAAGTACAAAGATCTTTTTAATGATAAAATTATCATAAAATTTGGATTTTATTTAATTAATTAAATATATAAAAATAAAAATGAATATTGATGATTAATAAATTCCATTAAATTTTTGTTAATAATAATTATCACGTGAATTATTAATACTAATTTATTAAATTGAAAACAGACAGACGAAATAATTAAAATCACATAATCCCCGAAAATACATAAAATAACCAGCCAAAGACTACCACCGAGTATTATCATATTTAAAATCACTAATCCGAGGCATTATCATTCGAATTTAATATACTGTTTTTATTTAACTTATACATTTACATGCAATATTTCAATTTCTCTTCCATTTATCACGAAATTATTCACGCGGTATTAAACACACGTCTACGTGTTTTAAAGCATCATTAGTGCGGAGCATACACCAGAAAACTCGATAACTTTTCTAGATTTTATTCGCGATACAAAAAATAAATCTTTAGAAAAAAAAAAAAAATTGTCATAAAGACTCAATACTTTCCTTGAAAAATCGATGGATAATTATTGCATACATAATAGGATAATCAATCAATAATAAAACAATTTTTTATCTTCATAATTTCCTGCGACTATCTTTATATACTGACAGAAATTTATTATTGAAATATTTACCTCTAAAAAATTTATTATTTCAATAATGATCGAGAAAAAAATTCTACTGCCGACCTAGATAATTTAAAAAATATTTAAACTTTTTACTTTTATTAAAAAAAATTTATTTGATGTTTTAAAAAAATTCTTGAACTAAAAAAATAATTTTTAAGAGTTAAAACTTAGAAAAAAAAATGTTTGATTTAAATAAAATTTTCCCATAAATAAATCAGTAAAATTAACCGAAAAACAAACGTTAGCAAACCATCAAAGCTAGGACACGGAAAAAATCTAAAAAAATTGCATTTTAAAAATTGTCTTACACGTCACGCTCGAAAGTGGCAACATCTGCATGTAATTGCAAGAGATTCTTTTATTATAATCCATTTAAAAAACATATATGTTGTTTATATTTTATTTAACCACCTCCGTCTTTATTTTGTTTTATTTTGTTTGAGCTTAATTCCTTTATTTATATTGCCTGAACTTTTTCTCTGTGTATTCAATTATTATTATTATTGTTATTATCATTTGGTATCTTTTTGCGTGAGGATCTGCAGAGCGCGGCGCCCACACACCAGCACAGGTAAAATGTTTATGTGACGAAGCAGAGGCCGTTTGAATACGTAATCCCGACTGAAAAATACCATCCCTGAAATGTTAAGAGGAAAGATCTAAAGGTCCATGAGCCACTCTATCTCAAGCTCACTCTGTCTGCGTGTCTCTGTTACTCTAGTTACAAATAGAATAAAACTACCCGCACTCACACCTTGATCCGACAAACTACAGACTACACCCACATCAACCGCGGAAACAATTCATACAACTGCGGAACAGAAACAATAAAAATTACACGCGAGGAAAGAATTAAAAGTGTCGAGTTATTTCAACCAACGAGCTAACGAACCTCTATTATATTTATTTTCTTCTATTCTTTTACCCTCCTCAAGCTTCGAGCTTCAAGCTTCACGGAGAAAATTAAATAATAGCAGTTACTATCTAGATATGGTAAAAAATTTTACCATCATCCTGATCGTAGTGAATACTATCTAGATCATTGTAGATATTATTATCCTAAATGATTATATATATATAATTTCTGATGGTAACAGTTACTATGACATGCCACATATCTCACCTTAAAAATATAAAATACAAAAAGATACTGATGTAATTTTTTTTCAGAAGGAGGGGAAACCACCAAATGGACGTGGACGAACTTCTTTTCAGTTTTATACTAAAGTAAAACAGAGTTTTGGTCTAGTGGAAGTTTATTTTGTACTTTAAAGTGAAAAGTTTCATATGTGATCATATTAGGCTATGATTCATTATAATCTTTCCAAAAAATGTTAAAATAAATTATGATGTTGAATTGGACAAAAATTGATTTTTTAGCAACGAGAAAATTTTTTGATTATACGCCATCTGTTGGAAATTTTCAAAACTAAAATAAAAATTTTTAAAACTATATAACTATATTAGGAAAAATATAAACTTTTAAAACGCGATATCTTTTAATTGAAGTGTGGATGCAACTTTATTCTGACTGATGAAAAAATTCCAAAGAGTTTAAAGTCCTTCAATAAATTTTGTTTATTTTTTAATTCAACTTTCTACCTCGAATGTTTCTTCCCTCGACGGCCTAAAATAGAACTGGGGATTGCCAGCGAGAGTTACAGAGTCTATTGATACAATAATTGGCTAATTGCAGACAAGGACCGGAAACACGGTTAGTTTGAGATGAATCCTCAAACTGTGAGCGAGTAAATCATATTAAATACACCGTAAAAAATCCACAGACACGTGTAGTTATGGCATAGAAGGTATATAACATAAAGTATATGGTAGATGGAAGATGGGTTAGTACATAATAGTACCTTTGCTCGAGGATGAGGGTTCGAAACCCGTCGGTAGCACAAAGCTATGCCACAGGCCATTTTCCTAGCTCATCTCTACAACTCTCAGCAGCATATTTTGTTCTCTCTTCTCTCCTCTGATCTTTCCTCGCAAACTCTTAATTTACTCCTATCCTGACTCCGACTTCCAAATAGAATGTTATTATTACATTTTTATAATACACCGCCATTTTTGATTCTCTTTTCTCGCTCCCTATTTCTTTCCGAGAAGCGGTTAATTAAAATTAATATTTAAATGGTTAATATTTTTCCTCATCTTATGATTTTTTTTTTCCGGCGAGATATTTTTCGTTAAAAAAAAATTCGTAATTCCTGACGGAATAATTTCAGCTTCAATACACCCAACCAAAAATGAATTTTTCATTAATAATGTTTTATTTGGATGTTAATTTTTCAGCAGGGAAAAATATTTGAAATATAAAAAAAAAAAATATAGACAAATATAATCGGTTTATACTGATGTAAAATCGTCGATCACAATGTTTAAATGATATTTAACGGTCCACGTACTCGGGATTTAAATTATGCACTCATCCTTTACTTCCATTTATAAATACATATAATATATTATATAGATTGACCGGTGAATAAATTTTCACTCATCACTCATCACAGTTGATTAATTATTATCTGTATTAATATTAATAATAACAGCTCAATAACTTTCCCTCTTTATTATTTTTATATTCATAAAAGGTTTCGCTGTTTCCACTTTTTTACTCCCAATTCTGATACATTATTTTTTTTTTAATTGACAGGTTATTCATTTTTTATTTTACTCATCGCGAAACAAAATTTATATCAATGTCACTTTTATTATTTTGCAACTCATAAGGTCATTTTTTAATTTTTTTTTTTTTAAATAAAAAGTTAATTTTTATCAATGCTAATTTTGAGAAAACAATTTTCAGATTTAAAATTTGAAATTAAAAAAAAATTAATAATTTACTTCAATAAAAATAATCTATTAAAATATTTGAAATACTGAGAATAATTACAGCGCGATTACTTTTAAATTTGCTCTGAAATATGTCTATAAATGAATTTATAACGAAAAATGTAAACTTTCGACCTAACCTAGTTCAGTTTCCCCGTTTATATCCCAGATAATTATAATAAAACGAATAAAAAGGTAAAATAAAAATGTGGGAGAAGCATAAAGCCGGATAATCGTAATATCCATCGACACACATGAGTCTTACGCCCGTCCGTACCCCCGCTCGTTGTTGAAAAAAACCTTTTTCACCGGATCGGCATATTTTTCATAGATATATACGTATATAAAATATATTGATCGTAAAGCGGGTTTACGAAGCAGAAAAACTCGATATTTGAAATATTTAAAAATTCCTCAAATTAATCTGGATAATTATCGTGGAGCCATCGATCACCATCATTGTTATTTTTGTTAGATAAAATTGGATTAAGCGAACGGATACTTGTACGTAGTTAGATGTGGGTCTAGGTATGTATGTTGTATATGCAGATATATATTATTAAGTAGATCTAGATTATATAGTTCTGCAGGGACGGAGTAGGACGAGAAAGACCGTTATATTACTGAGATAGGTGCTTTCAAGCGAGAAGAGATGCTCGAGAAAATCCGAATAATCCATGTCATTCGGATCCATTAGCCATTTGGTGGAATCTCTATTTACGATGCTACGCTATTGAGAACAGTAAATTGAACCCGAAGACCTCATTGCTAACTTACCCGTCTTACACTAATTTTAAACTATCCAATAATTCAGAGGTCACTTATCTTTCCTTCATTTTGTTTTTGTTGGTTTAAGTTACGAGGAAAAATTTTAACATATTTTTCGGAGCAAATTAATCATTGCTCCTTTTAATATTTATTGAGTGTAAAAAATTACTGGATAAAAAAGAAATTTAAGACCTCTAAAATAATCTTATTAATTATTACTCTCAAAAAACTCTAGAAAAAGAAATTCTAACTGGTTAAAAATATAAATTAAAGCTTGATAATTTTTTCCAACAAAAGAACTCTCTAAAAAAAAAGTCCATCTAAATATCAAAACTGGAGCACATTAATGAATAAATTTTGTCAGTCAAAAATAAATATCGTCTGTTAAATAAAAAAAAATAAGAGCTTGTTAATTAATAGATTTAAAGTGACAGTAAAAGAGTAGCTTTAAAATTTTTCTAAAAAAGGAATACATTATATGGCTGACGACTTAATTATCTCGTATGTGACACATATGCCTACACGGACAAAAATCGGCACTTAGCGCGGGTTATTACGGCGGTACCGCAGTTATTACGCGCATTAAACGCGCTACTCTCTCAAAGTGCTTTGGCTCTATAATATACCATATCACATACTCTCAACATACGTGCACAACGTATGTACACTTAATAAAATCATTTTTACGGGGCGACCGTTTTCAAAGTCATCTCGAAAATCTAGTAGATATATATTAGTACACTGATAAAAAAAAATAAACTTGATTTAAGAATTTTTCAACTGAAATAAATTAATAATCAATTAATTTTTTTGCATCTCCGAAAATAATTTTTTCAACAGAATTCAAACGAGCAATTTCTTGTAATAAATTTTTCTCCCAACCTCCAGTTTCTATTCCAAAAACTTTTTATTCTTCTTCTTTATTTTAGCCAGCTAAATCCAATGAATGACTCAGGCGGTAATGAGTAACTCTTCGTCAAGCTTTACTTTTTCTTTACTTAAACTTTATCTCCTTTTTATTATTTTTATTATATTTTTTACCTAATTTTTTATTTAACTTTTTTTTTTTATTTTTCACAACTCAAATATCCCTGAATTTAACAGAAGCACATATATATCTATATATAAATATATATATATATATGAATAACTGTACCCGAGAGCAATCTAGGTAGCCGCGCTGGTAATATTTGCGCTTCCCTTGTTTGCGCGACGCTGACATCCCCCGCGGCATTTTATAAGTCACGGGGTTTAAATATTTAAATTCCATTTTTTAAAAAATTGAACGAATTCCGCGGGTACTCGAGAATATGAACAAGTTGTAGTAGTTTAAGTATGATAAAGTAAGTGACTACTCGCTCCTCGACATCGACATCGGAACACACCCCCACATCCGTATAAATACACGTGTATGGACGAACACGTAGACTTGTTCGACAAAAACCCGCGAGACAGATAAAATTGTAGAGTGAATCGGTAAAGCACGACTACTACGACAGTGCGCTCTTATCCTCTAACTGAATAAAAAGCAGCAGCAACACACCCTCGGCCACCCTCGGAAAATCTTAAGTATATGCTGAATGAAGCTAAACTTTAAAAAACCGAGTTGCGAGGACCGAAAACCGAATGGAAGACGAACAGCAAAATTATGATAAGTGACTCGGTAATCACAGCTATACGTCCCCTTACTCTACCGTTTCTCTGGTAGTTTCCATACAACGAGATGTAAACTTATTACGGATTCACCCGAAAACGTAGAACGAAAAAGCAAGTGGAACACGAGAACCGCCAACTGAGTTTAGATTAATTTAAATATTTGTCAACTGTTGCATCCACTTTTGTGGAAAACAAAAATATTGTCAAGACAAACACAATCTATTTCTGGTGTATTTGCTTTTCATGTTTGTCTATCATGTGTTTAATTTATATTTTCATTTTAATTGTGATTATAATTACAATTATAAATGCCAGCGAAATGAAACGCCAGACAAAGACTTGTAATTAATTGAATTGCGCGGTTCGTTGACGGTTTATCTCTATTTGTTGAAATCATTAAATAGCTAATGTTTGAATGCAAACAAGTGTATCATCAATTTAACGGTTTACATGGTTTATATCTAAATGCCAAATAGAATACTAAGCTTCCGAATCGTTCATACATATTATGTAATATTTGTTAGTCCAATTACCTGATATAGCAATGGAAAATCCATTAACAAATTTATAAATTTTGAAACAATTCATTTACATAAAACTATTATTTATATTTTTCAGAAAAATTCAAAACAATTCTTAGAAAAAAATTTTTCTCTTGAATTAAATTAATTTTTTTTTCAGCGACGAAAATGTCAAAATAAATCAACAAATTACTTCTTCGCTACGCAAATGCACTATTGTAAAAAATTTGATAGATTAATAATATATTTCATATTCGATTTTGACACGGTATAACTTAGACCTCAATAGATTTAACAACATACTTAGAAGGTCGGGAACCTAGATTGAAAAATATGTTAGGTTCTATAGAGCGAAAATATTTGAAAGCGTAAAAATAAATGGTTAAGCGATGACAAAGCAGAACGAGGACATGAAAAGCGATTGAGAGTACTAAATTAGATAGAATATGATAGAAGCAGGATGGGTGTTGGATGTTGGATGTGGGCCCTTGGCTCAGTATTAAAGTAGTTGATGTACGTTCCAAGTTGAGCTTAAGCACTCGACCCCTTCTACATAATTGATAACACATCGGACCCCTGTCTCCATCCCGCAACTAAGTGAAATTCTTGTAAAGTTTAATTTAATTATATGACTTCCAGCGAGGCGATTAATCGCCTGCCGAAACGTTTCCGATAGCCGAACCCCGTTTGTCTTACGTTACGGAAGTCATATATCGATTCTTGCTTTAGAAACTTAGAGAGTAAAGCGTCGATGTCTTTACCGACGCCCCCGCTGTACCCTCGCTGGGATTCACTTTAAAGCTTTGCTACCAAGTTTAGTCTTTGCTTGTTCGCTTCACCAATAGCCCCTCTTTCTCCTATTTCTCTCTTCATTGCAGCTCTCGATTTTCATTTTTTTTTTTTTTATCATCATCCTCACTTTAGTTTCTTATTCTTACTTTTTACTCTTCTCATAAAGATCTTTCTCCATTTTAAAAAGTTGAATCTAGGAAATATACTATTCTGACAAACTACCCAACGACTTTTTAATGACACTTACTATATACTTTTCATACTTCATTTACTCTAGTATTTCAACATCTCTGAACAAATAATAGTAATAATAATGACTCTTCGAAAGCGAGATTCAATTAATTACTTTTTGTTTGAGTTTACTTCTTTTGACGGAATAAGTTTTGGAAAATTCAATATTAGAAAGCAATAACAACTAAAAGAAAGATCCAGCAGAGTAAAAAATTTTTCATCATTATGCAAAAAAAAATTAAACAAATAATTTAATGGATATTAGTGTTGTTTAGTTTTTAATTTTATTATTTTTTTGTTGTGTGATGGGCACAAATTAATAATTATTAGGACTATGATTATAGTGTTCGTTTGATTAAGAATAACACTTATTTTCTTTCAATAAATTGTTTTCTCAAACTATCAAAACAACACTAAAGAAATGCTTAGTGTGTAAAATGGTAACATGAAAAAATTTACGAACTGTTTTCAAATAATTTGAGCATATGCTTGCGTACTGAAAAACTAAAATTGACTCATCTAACATTGATCATCAGTATCTTGATCATGATTCAAAACATAAAATTTATTTGTGGTCTTAAATTTGTTGCTTTTTATTATTATTATTATTATTATTATTATTATTATTATTATTATTATTATTATTATTATTATTATTAGTTTCTATAATTAGATTTTGATAGCTTGAATAGATTCCGAACAATCACTAATAATGTCGGTCAACGCTGGATTGTGTCAATGCTAATTTCTCAGACGTGGCTTGTACTACTTTCAAAAATCAAGAAAGTCATCATATCAATTCACTTAGAATTCTAAAAACATTTTTTTCAATCAGCGTCTTAAGATCTTCGTGACTTTGTTCACTTCTTTTCTTTATCCCTCACAAAAACCTCTAACATTTCCTTCAAGACCACCATAAAATTTCCAATAATCAAAAACAAAGATTGAAAATTTATAAAAATAATAAAACCTACTCCCCAGATGCCGAATGTTCATGTCGAATGTACTTAACTGCTACACAAAGAGTTTCGCGACGAAAATACAACGCACCTACACATGGAGGAGCATGTACAAATATATACATGTACATAGCAAAAGATTTGGATGTAGATGTAGATGTGGATGATGGTGTAGATATAGATACATACTAAAAGTAGAAGTAGACAAGGTACTCTCAAGGGAACCGAAGGACTCATGACGTTACGGTTCGACAGGCATGAGCCGCCAGCCGTGCTCTTTCCGCATCCTTGAGCTCCCACGCCACGCTTACTGGCAGTTTCGTTCGTACTCAGCTACGTAAATGCTTACTTTGCTTCCTCTACACTCTATACACTCCTTCAATTGCTTGTAGGCTTGTGCACTCTTATTCTATACAGAAACACGTATCAATGTACACACTACATACAACTCTGGTGCATGTAAGTCATGTAAGTACACAGATTTACGCCGTAGTTGGTGCATGCACCGCAAGCCTTATTGAATTCGCGTAGGAAAATTGTCGAAAGATGTAACGCTCGGAAAAAATATAAATAAGAGAAGAAAAATTTTATATACCAAAACAAATAAAAAACAAAAAAAAATAATAATAAATAAAAGCAAGAACACGAAACTACAGGCTTTTTTAAGCAAGAAGACACGTAACGAATGAAAGCGAGAAATCCAGTTAGTTCACAAGGACTTTACCGCTTGAAAGGAGGACAATCACCGCGTACTCACCCGAGACCTATACACCGGGTACTAACTTTTTTTTATTTTATTTTTCCTACTCTCATTGCTTGCTGCAAGTTGTAACCATTGTCAGAGATTTCTTTTATAGCTTATTCTTCTCTATATACATATATATACGAGTGTATATATGTATAACTCACGTATACTTGAGCTTAATACTCGTAAATGGGAAAAAAATTATAGCTTAAATAAAATCTTAGCTGAAAAAAAAAAAAAAATAAAGAAAAGAAAAAATTAATTATCGATACATTTATCTTTTCTTTTTCTACGACCCGTATGTTTGATAGAAGACAAGTTTAAAAAGAATCTTTACGAAAAATTTTTACAACCATTGTCGCGGGAATTCATGTTTTTCCTTATAGAGCTGACATCAAGACAAAGAAGTGAAGAAGAAGAATACGCGATATTGATTTCGCTTTTTTTTCTTTGATTCAAAGGGAAGAAAAGTCTTTGAGAATTAATGTGATTGAAAGTATTGATTTTAGATTTTTTTACATAATTATATCTGTTTTTATAAATTGGATAGAAATTCTAATGAGATTTTTGCATTTTTTTTGGCTAGAATATGAAATGGTTTTGAAATTATTCAACAATAAGGGCAGCGTTGTATTTTTTTCTAATTACATTCATGCCTTTATTTGATTCAATAATTATATTAGATTTCTGTGAAAATATTTTCTGACGTGGGTAAAGTAGATTCTTTTTATAATTTTTATGAATTAAAAAAAAATGTATTTGTCAACTAATCTAAGCCCAAAAATGCACAAACTGGCTTTTATATCAAAGTTCCGACAATTATGTACCGTGCGTCAAGAAATATTTTCCTGAAATAGTCCAATATAATTTTTTTTAATACATCTAACTCAAAGTAGTAATCTAGTATCGCATTTTTTGAAAAAATTTTTTTTTAGAAAAAAAAAATAAAATTTAATCATTCCAAAAATTGACAGAAAAAATAAATATATTAAAAAAAAAAAATATATTAAAATTTAAAAATTCAAACCTTCCCGCGCATGCTCCGCCCCACTCCTTCTCCCACTCCCGCCATAACGGTAGGCAGCAGGCAGCATAGCGGCGGTCAGAGCACAGTACCGGCACCCCTCGCCCTGTTAGCTTCGCTCCTCGGTAGTCGGTCGTTCTGGTTAGCAGCCAGTGCCAGTTGAGTATCAAACACTGCCTCAGAATCGAATGTGTCCTCGTTCTCGCAGGTTTCATCGCGTTTTATTATTATCAGTCTCAGTCCTCGTACCGGTGCAACACTTAACGTTTTCCCGTATATCCTGCCGCCGCCATTGTTATCGACAACAGCCAGCCGCATCCAGGAGCTGTCTCAGGACCTCAAGCTAAAACAACCAACACTGTTTATAATATTAAACTCACTAGAATTTTTTTTACACTCTACGTAAAGTAGTATGTAGTACTTGACGTCTTCATACTTACCAAACAATTTTAAATATATCTAACCGTACGTATTTCTCCCACTTAAATATATATATATATATATATATATATACTTTCACGAAAACACCCGGCGAGCTTAGCTTATTTATTTACTTTTCGCTCGCCGCAATTTTTACCCTTTATTGCCTCGTAAAAATTTGCTGACTCATAAAAAATTATTTCCCAACAGTGACCTGGTGGAAGTTTTGAGAACTAAACAATTCAAATTTTTTAATTTGGCGGGAATTTCAGAAAGTTGGTTTTTTTAAAAGTGAGTGATTGATACTTTGTTTTGACAATTGTTATTTTTTTACTGTCTGGTTTTTTAAAAGCGGGTGCAATTGACAGCTTATTATTATTATTTCATTTTTATAAATATTATTATTACGTGAACGAAGTGATTATCAGTGAAGTGTTATAATGTGCATTATGTGATTCGTGACAACAATCTGAAGAATTTTATTGGTTTGACGCGAACCTTTGGATACTACTTGAAGGTAAATTAATCATTGTACTGAAATATAAACAGACAGCTGATAGTTTTTTTTTTTAATTTGTCGGGTTTAAGAAATTTTTTTTAATGATATTAAAGTCAGCTGACAGCTGTCTATTTTTTTATTATTATAAAAAATCAATTTAGCAGATATTTAATAATTTTTAGAACTATTATTGACAGATAAATAAGAAAAAAATAAGAAAAAAAAATTGACATGTTGAAATTTGAAAAAAATTAAAAATAAAATTTTTTTAAAATAATTTTTTAGAATTAATTTAATTGTTAGATAAAATTAAAAATTAATCAAAATTCCTTTAATAATTTTTATGTTATAAAATTATAAAAAAATGTGAGTGTCTTATTTTTTTATTAAAAATTTAATTTAATTTAAATTTCTGGAATTTTTTTTTTTTAAATAATCTTTAAAAAAAAAATTCTAAAGCTGTCAAATGTCTGTTGATTTCATTATGATAATTTTAATAGCTATTTTTTTTTTTTGAAAATTAATGTGAGAATTATTTGTGCTGTTTTTTTTATACCATTTTATTTTTCTTGCTTCGGGCAGAGGTTTTTCGGCGAGCGAAGGGGAGGTTTGATCGATCGTGAATTGTTTTTTATTATTTTTACTTCTGTAGGTAGAATTGAGTAGAATTCCGACGAGGGTGGTCGATTGAGAAGGATTGATATTATTTTATATTGAATTATATTTAGTAGGATGTCATGTGATGTTTAATTGTGCAGGAGGATATTATGTCGGGAAAATGGTTTTTAAAAATGCGGTGGACAGGACTGAAGTTTCGGGCGAATTGGTGGCCAGTGGAAGCAGGAAATGAGAGGGAAATGTTGACGGGGGCGTTGTTGCGCGCCAGGGATTCGGGTTTATGCTAAAACGATGTGCAATGTTGCGTGATTAGAATCTCTTGTCGGGTTAATGATCTCACGGGATGTAAGCGGGGCTTAGTCGAGCTGATTGCTATCGCGACTGGTATTTGGTATGGTCTTTCGGGTAAAAGTTCTCAGCTGCTGGAAAATTTTTACAGGCGCTTATTATTGGTGATAAGTAAGACGGAAAATTGTTTGTTTTACTGTCATTAATTTTTTGGAGTAGAATTTTGTATTTTTTGCCATTAAATTATTCAATTATAATATTTTTAAAATTAATATAAATTATCTATTAATTTAACAAAATTTTACGTTTAAAAATTTCTATTAAAAAAAATAATCAGACAATTTTTTTTAGATTTATTTGAAAAATTGCCTTAAAAAAAAAAAAAATTATCAAACGTATTTTAATGTCAAAAATATTTACTCAAAAAATAAATAATAATACACATGTGAAGATGTTACAAAAGTCATATTGTATTATTTTTAAAAATTGTACAAAAAAAGCTGTGAAATAAATTTAAAAATCCAAAAACAGAATAATCATAAAAATGCATGCGAAGCTTTTAGAAAAATTAGAGTATGAAAATTTTTATTCACACTCAAATTCGTTCTACAAACTCTAAAGTTATCTAATTGCAGTCAAATATTAGAAGCAATTTTCTAGGCTAAAATAAAATATATTATTATTACGTGAACGAAGTGATTATCAGTGAAGTGTTATAATGTGCATTATGTGATTCGTGACAACAATCTGAAGAATTTTATTGGTTTGACGCGAACCTTTGGATACTACTTGAAGGTAAATTAATCATTGTACTGAAATATAAACAGACAGCTGATAGTTTTTTTTTTTAATTTGTCGGGTTTAAGAAATTTTTTTTAATGATATTAAAGTCAGCTGACAGCTGTCTATTTTTTTATTATTATAAAAAATCAATTTAGCAGATATTTAATAATTTTTAGAACTATTATTGACAGATAAATAAGAAAAAAATAAGAAAAAAAAATTGACATGTTGAAATTTGAAAAAAATTAAAAATAAAATTTTTTTAAAATAATTTTTTAGAATTAATTTAATTGTTAGATAAAATTAAAAATTAATCAAAATTCCTTTAATAATTTTTATGTTATAAAATTATAAAAAAATGTGAGTGTCTTATTTTTTTATTAAAAATTTAATTTAATTTAAATTTCTGGAATTTTTTTTTTTTAAATAATCTTTAAAAAAAAAATTCTAAAGCTGTCAAATGTCTGTTGATTTCATTATGATAATTTTAATAGCTATTTTTTTTTTTTGAAAATTAATGTGAGAATTATTTGTGCTGTTTTTTTTATACCATTTTATTTTTCTTGCTTCGGGCAGAGGTTTTTCGGCGAGCGAAGGGGAGGTTTGATCGATCGTGAATTGTTTTTTATTATTTTTACTTCTGTAGGTAGAATTGAGTAGAATTCCGACGAGGGTGGTCGATTGAGAAGGATTGATATTATTTTATATTGAATTATATTTAGTAGGATGTCATGTGATGTTTAATTGTGCAGGAGGATATTATGTCGGGAAAATGGTTTTTAAAAATGCGGTGGACAGGACTGAAGTTTCGGGCGAATTGGTGGCCAGTGGAAGCAGGAAATGAGAGGGAAATGTTGACGGGGGCGTTGTTGCGCGCCAGGGATTCGGGTTTATGCTAAAACGATGTGCAATGTTGCGTGATTAGAATCTCTTGTCGGGTTAATGATCTCACGGGATGTAAGCGGGGCTTAGTCGAGCTGATTGCTATCGCGACTGGTATTTGGTATGGTCTTTCGGGTAAAAGTTCTCAGCTGCTGGAAAATTTTTACAGGCGCTTATTATTGGTGATAAGTAAGACGGAAAATTGTTTGTTTTACTGTCATTAATTTTTTGGAGTAGAATTTTGTATTTTTTGCCATTAAATTATTCAATTATAATATTTTTAAAATTAATATAAATTATCTATTAATTTAACAAAATTTTACGTTTAAAAATTTCTATTAAAAAAAATAATCAGACAATTTTTTTTAGATTTATTTGAAAAATTGCCTTAAAAAAAAAAAATTATCAAACGTATTTTAATGTCAAAAATATTTACTCAAAAAATAAATAATAATACACATGTGAAGATGTTACAAAAGTCATATTGTATTATTTTTAAAAATTGTACAAAAAAAGCTGTGAAATAAATTTAAAAATCCAAAAACAGAATAATCATAAAAATGCATGCGAAGCTTTTAGAAAAATTAGAGTATGAAAATTTTTATTCACACTCAAATTCGTTCTACAAACTCTAAAGTTATCTAATTGCAGTCAAATATTAGAAGCAATTTTCTAGGCTAAAATAAAATAAAAAAAAAAAATAGAAACCTAATATTTGCGAATTTTTTTGCTTCCGCCTAACGGAGTGTGACAAACTTCAGTAATTACTCCGAAGCATAAAAACCGGTGAAAATATTCCAGGAGGTCGAAAAACTATAATTTCGCGTGTATAATATTTGAAATAATATAAAAAGCAAACATTCGTTGATAAAACAAGTTAATTTAAATAATGCACCGAAAGCCAAGTATATAAAAACGTCACAATCAAAAAGTTTAAACATAAAATAGTGAATTTTATCATCACCGCGGTAATATTAATGCGAGCTAACAAGGAATAGGTATGCACTGCGAGAATGGCACGTTCGTGTCCTCGGTGCAGTTTCTTATCAGCTTAAAATGTGCGGGTGCTAAGCAATTCGTGTCTCTCATCTTTTTACCTATTTCTCGACTCCTTTCATTTACTTACCTCCGTTTTTATTCACTTATGTCGTTATTTTTATTTCATGCACTCGCCGAAAGACAAAACGGCTTTTAGAAACTGCAGAAAGAAATTATATTTTATCTGATAGCCAAATTAATAAACTTTTATCAATTAAATTGATATAAAAAAATTTAAATAAAAATTTTTTATATTTAGAAATTTGAAAAAAAAAAAATATATCAACAAAAAAAGATCAAAATTTGCACATCAGTGTGAAAAATTTCTCTCGTATACTTTCAACGGCAATCTTTATTTTATCACTTCTGGCATTACCATTATTGCTATTGCTATTGCTATCGGCATTATCATTATTGCTGTTAATGCTGGCATAGAACACAATCTAAAAAGTAAAATGGCCTACCGTGTATGTTAAATGTACAAAGTACGAGTTTGGATCGAGTTTGTATAAGCGTGACTTGCTTTGTTCTCTGATGCGATCGGCCCGGTACGGCTGAGGACTGAGGAGACGCATATAAGATAAGTATCTACAAAAAGGTCAATGTCTTGTTCTAGATTATCTTGTTAATTTGTGTGTGGCTATGTCAGTATAATACATTACATATCATTATTATTATTTTTGTTGTGATCATCATCATTTCATTTTTATTGATATATACAACACACTGTTATTAGTTATTATTTATTATCTATCGAATATCCATACTCGATTTTTTATTGTCCTAAACTAATTATTTAAATAAATTTACATCTAATTACACGGTACTTTATTGTACGCAGAAAAGGGAGGGCTAATGTATCCGGTAAGAAATTTTTTGATGCCCGCAGCTATCGGGCCACTTTTAAATTTAATTTCAATTATTCTATTTTAAACTTTTTTTTTGCAGTTTATGATTATTTTTTAAAATTTTTGGCAAAAATAATTAATTAGAAATAAAATAATATTGCATATTAATGAGAAATTTCTTGAAAAAAAATTAAAAAATTTTTTTAAATCAACCCTATTTAAAAAAAATTTAAAATAAACATCGTATTAGTTGATTAGATTACACAATCCATTTATAACATTTATAACATTCGGGTATGGGAAATGCAAAGATTTAAATCACCAGTGTATATTTATATTAAATCGAATATTCATTCGGTATAAATTTAATACGATTACTTATAGTTAAATCTAACGAGAAGAGTACAGTACTTGAATAAATATCATGGCCTATTGTAGGTTGTAGGTCGTAGGATCCCGGGTTTATACATATCCACACACTTCCCCGAGTACATAACATACACATATACGTCTGTATGTAACGTGCATAATAATCTGTAGGTATATCAACGGCTTATCTTGTAAACACAGACTGTCGAGATAAATATTTTAAGTATTAAGTGGGATGTATAAAATATAATATATTATTTGCAATCGGAGATGAAAATTATACTTCCTTAAATTGTTTACTGTTTATTATAGAAAAAGAAAAAGAAGTATTAAATAATATAAATATTTTATTTAGCGTAAATTTTTATTCGAAGCCTTGTCAAGCAGAGACATCCCGCTGAAAAGACCCGTCGAAATTTCATTTCGGAGTAATTGGTTCCGAAGAATAGCCTAGCTGGATTTTAACCTGAGATTTTTAAATACGGATGTTATTATTATTATCATTATTTGCCCTTTTTAAAGTTCTTCTATCCTCTGAAATAGAAATACGTATAATGACTATAATAGTGGCCTCCTCTAGGCAGACTACACTTCACTAGTTAAGACTTATACTTACACTCGACATTACACGCTCCGAAATTTCTCGACCCAAATCCAAACCGTACGGTCTCGAGTTTAAGTTTGAATTTCAGGTCCAGTCTATATAACAATCCGGCATACCTCGGGGCAGGCTAGTTTAGTCCCGTGTTAGTGTGTAGGTTACTCCGGGTTCATGTCTGCGTTTGCAGAGCTAGGTATAAACGTCGTATCTATAGCTATACATAGAGTGTACATAGTAGGAGAATTAAGGGTCCAGGTCATTGAATTATTGCCGAGATGTACGTGTAACATAAGAGGATGCATGGGTTTTTATTTCCTTTTTTTACTCGGACCATCTGGTCTCCATATTCAGAGAAACTTTAAGATATTTTGATGGAATTAACACGTTTTCGGATCTCTCAAATACTTCAACGCCTTTGTGGATACCAAATTCTATTCGGTTATGCTTGCTTTGGGATAATACAGTGTTTATGTCCACAGGGAAATAATTATTTAATAATGCTTGCCCCGATAAATTGATTTTTTGTTGTCGGATTTTTCTACTTCACGGTTAATTTTTGGAAATAAATTCCAGACTTTGAAAAAAATATTATAAGTTCATGAAAAATTTTTATACATTAGGAAATTATTTTTTTTTATCACTGTACAAATATTTGAATTAAAAAACACTGTTTAAATATTTTTCAATTATTTTTAATTTACTTTAAATATAGATTGCAAGAAAATATTTGTTTTTTTCTTACTATTTTATTTTGTAGATATTTTAGGATTCAGAAAAATTTTGTTATATTCTATATTTAAAATTAGCTTTTAGTTAAAAATTAAATTCAATAACTTTTCTGTTTAATTCAAAAAGATCAAATTTTCCATGATAATTTTTTTTTTCTACAAAAATTTCAAAAAAAAAAAAAAAAAAAAAAAAAAAATAAAATAAAAAGAGTATAAATGTTAAATCACTTTAAAGCCCTTTGACTCTTGTCGAAGCAAAGCAATTGCTCTCATGATATTCCAGTTCATATCCCGCGGTTCGACGGGCACTCGGCATTGACGCGAGTAGAAATTGACGTTGCCAGTTGAATTAAACGGCATTCGATAGATCAAGGGCGTAGAGAGACACTCTCGAAAGCCGACGGGACGCCTCGCACATCTACATACATTACATCGACATAGATCCACACAGACTGGGTTATATCTGCACACATTTGTCAGCAACAACACATTAGAGCGAGTACTCACATATGTGCGGCAGTATCACGGGCTTAGGGTGCGCAAAGTCGATTTAGTTAGTCAAACTCCTATCTGTAGTGCTGGTAGTGGTACCAGCACTAGTATCTACCATCTAGTGTGTAGTAATCGCAATAGTTATGCAATAGCGGGAGTATTAGTGGGTAAAGGGTAGCAAGTGGTGGAAACCTTTGGCATACCCAGTCAGATTCTCTATCTCCATCTGTCGCTATCTATCTATCCATTACTCCGACTCTCGATCGTTTACTCTAGTCTACTCAACTAAACTCACGGTTTAAATACTCTAATTTAACCTTACAGCCGAGCACTAGTTATACATACACCTGCAGCCTCTATACATATATACACAAACCTAGTCTGGTTTGGTCTGGTCTGGTATAGTCCGAGGAGTCTCAACTGATATAAGCAGATCAGAGAATTCCGATCCAGTCTGCTCTAGTCTGCTAGATATTTAAGTCTAGCACACCGCGAGGCAGAATTCGCGGGTAGCATTCGAGAAACAACCTGGGGCGCTTTCGGCTCCTTCTCTCTTGGAACGTCAGCTACACCTGCAAACCCCCGGGGGTCAGTTTAACTTCCCCTCATATCTGATCTCCGCTAATACAAGTAGAAGTAGTTTGTATCTGTGGATCTCTGGGGCTTGTCGAGGGCTCTTGTATGTGTGGCCATATGTGCTCATACGAATGGCAAAGCCCGGCTGAGCGAGAGGTTATGAAACCGTTGATAGGAATTTCCGTAATTCCCTGGAAACATAATCGAATATTACCGCAACGCGCTGCATTAGCACGAGATCGCCATCGCCTGTGTAGGTACTGCTAGACCAGTCGATTGAAACAGAGTGGGCTACACCAATTATTAACCTTCACTAAGAGGATAATTATCCGTCGGTGTATTTATATGGATGTCTGATGGCTTTTTTTAGTCGGGTATTGATTTTGTAGGGTATATATTAACTCTGTTTTTTTTTTTTTTTTAAGTTTTAGAGAGAAAAATATTTTTATTTTTTATAAAGTAGATTTTTTTTAAATTCTATTTAGGTTAATTAACAAAAAATTATGTTGAAATAAATACATGCGAGACTATTTAGCGATCATACGCCATCTAGCGGAGATTTTGAAGATTATATTTCGTTAAAAAATTATATATGGCCACATCAAAAAATTTTTTCATGAGTAATAATAATAATTTTTTTTTTTAAGATAAATTTCATTAAAAAATCTTATAATTTATTTTTTTAAAAAATTAATTACAGAATTAAAAAATGTAATCAAGTCTAAAAATTCAGAAAAATTTTTTTTATCCAGGTTTAATTTTTTTTTTTAAATTAAAAATTTTTATTTCACCCTCAAAAAATTCCAATTTAATTGGATTTTTCTTTAAAATAAAAAAAAAATTATCCTTTAAAATGACTGGGTGTTAAAAATAACGAGGGTGTGAATTAATAAAGAAATAAAGAATAAAACCTCCACTAACAATAATAAAAATAATAATAATAATAACAATAACAATAAAAAATCTAAAAAAAGAAGCAGAAGCGGTAAGAAAATGCGGCATTGGTGAAACGTGGCCACGTTGCGCACTTGGTCGAGTCGTCGACTCCCGGCGAGACACGTGTACCGCGATAAATAATGCAACCACCTACTCGGAGGGGTTTCCTCCCTTAGATAGATATATATATATATATATAAATGCATATATATTCCAAGTATAGTTACGCTTACGTGGATGTGGTCTTAGCACTTGTACTCTACTCTACTCAACTCGGTAGTATAGCATGCATGACTACGACTACGACTACGAACTACGAGTAGGAGTACGGCCACGGGGTTCCTTTTCTTTCGCAACCTTTCTTCTTCTTCTTCTCCTTCTTGTTCATTCGGGTCTCTTTTGCTGACGGCGTTCTTTACATTCTCCCCGACTAGCAGCCTGCGAATGAGAGTTTCGCACATCGCGAGTGAGGGTTTTAAACTCAACTCCACTCCACTCCACTCCGTTATCGACATTCCACTGAAAAAATTACTCATCCAGAAATTTCATTATTTTATTTTTCACCGCTAAATTCATTCTTCATCGTTCGTCATTCCTCCACTATACTCTACTGACGAGTACTCTACTTGTACTGTTAATTAATATCCGACACACCCGCTGAATCATAACCGCCTTAACCGCGATATCCGTTATCATTCGTCAGACGAGATACGATAACATTTTCTCGACAAATTATTATATTACATCGTTCATTTATCTTGAGTTAAGGAGTTTTTATCAGTCTTGTGTAGTGCTTTAATAAAGTTAGGTTTTAATTGAAAAAAGTTATCGGTATCGTCAATTTTAATTATAATAATCACATGTTTAGTAACTAGGTAAGATTAGTAAAGTCACTGTTATTTATTTTACAAAATAATTATTTATTCAAGTTTCAATTTTAAATTTTGGCTCAAAATACGAAAAAATTATATCAGACATTTGTTATAGAAAATTTAATTTCCTACAAATAGGTCTCTTAAAATTTTTTTTCTCCAAAATTTGAATTTTAAAATTAAAAAATAAAATTATAGATTTATTGAGTAATTTTCAAAAGTTTCAAGTTAAGATTGTGGCTAAAATATTGAAGATAAAAAAAAATTACAAGAGACCTTTTTTATAGAAAATTGAATTCTGTACAAAAATGTCTTTATCAATCTTACCCTTTTTTTTAATCCTTGAGCAAAAATTAAAAAAATACTCAAATTTCTACAACTATAAATTTTTTAATTTATTATCATTAATTTTAAAAATAAAAAAAAAATTTACACTAAAAGATGACACGCTAAAACTATCGATAAACTTGACAGTGAGCCGAAATTCGCTTACAGTACAAATATAATCCCTGTGCCAAGACAGAGTAAAAGTAAAGAAAGAAACGAAAAAAGGTAAATAACCAGAGAGCCCAAAGAGACAAAGCGTGGAGGGTAGAAGGGTAAAAGTTAAGTTAGAGTCACCCGGGTCGGCAAGTGGGTCGAGCCACGTAAGTAGTAACACTGGTATATACTATATACGACTGTCTATCATGTAAAATAGCCGAGTGGAAGAAAGAGCCGCGGAGAGACAAGGCAGGGGCTAAAACAACAAAAGTAAGCCTCTATTCGCGGGATAGGAGGTTATAGACACCATTTACACATCTATACATTTACATACGTCTTCATGTGTTGTATTATATGCAGAATAAATATATTATACACTTACGTATATATTTTACAAGGTATCGTATGTCTACTAACTGGTGTCGTGCCACGCAAGACTTAACTCCGGTTATTAGCGAGTACAGGAACGTTGATGTTGAATGTCGCGATTTAAACTCACACGAGATAACAAATAAAAAAGAGCTCTACTAAACAAACTCTATTTCATTTAAATAATAATAACAACAACTTTGCTACACTGTTACATGAAACCCTGTATTATCGCGGTACAAATTACTAATATAATAATATAACAATATAATAACAGTTAACTTATAGTAATGATAAAAAAACAAGCCATATTTTACATACTCTAAATAAACATTTTGTTAGATTGAAAAATAATTTTAAATTAAAATAAAAAAAAAAAATTTAATTGATCGTAATTGTCATCTGACCTTAATTGCAATTGGATTTCATATAAATATCTATTTAAATTCCATCTAAAAGAGTCGCGTTTATAGAGCGAAGGCAAATCAGTATTTATATTGAATTTAAACAGAGATAAGTTTTTAATCAGTGATTATTTATTAACAGGCTTTTATAATCCAAATGCTTTCAAGCAACAACCCAGTACTGATTTATAAAATTAATTATGTATTTACATTTATAACAGGAAATTGAACTTTAGATTACTACAGTCCAATCAGAATCATATTTTTATCTCTATCTAATTATCTTATTACACAAATCCTGTTTTTCAACTTTAAACTTAAGCTTTAATTAATCCTCCAATATTAATGACAATTTTCATTTATAATTCACTGTAAATTTAATATTTTATGAGTTTAAAATTATAATCTTCATCAGTCACCTCGAATAAGATTTTTTTTTTCGCTACAATAATTTATTTTTGATAATCATTATGGCCCTAAAAAAAATCTAGTTTAATATTAAATAATTTTTTTTTTTTTTATTTTATCAATCTATAATTTATTCCGAGTAAGAAATCTGGACAATATTTTTATGCAATCCTTAAATTTAATCACCTTTCAAATGATATACAATCAAATAATTCTTGCAACGCTTGATTGAGCCCATAACCTGTAGGATGAGCTCGTAAATCATTGAATTTTCATTGAACCAAGCTTTTGTTTGTTTTACCTAAATACAAAAACAAGATTCCTCTCCGGGGCAGCAATTACCGATGCAGCCACCGGTACTGTACTCACACCAGCAAAGATATCTCGGCAAAAGCTTTTATTTTCGGGTGATGATATTTATTTTGAGCGGCTGAGTGCATCATAATCTCCAGGGTCTAAGGAGATCATCATGTGGATGCTGGTTGCTGGTTTTTGATTCCACGTTATCACCCGCCACGAAAGATCGCGATGAAAGAGATAGTGGGTTATACTACTCCATACAGACTCTAGATATATAGATATGTATTTATATCTATATGTATGAGAGGATAAAGCTGAGGTTACTACGGACGGAGGACCACACTGGCAGCTACCAGAGACCAGAGACTAGAGAAGGAGCTTTGAAAAAACTTATGGGCTGGAGAAGGATAACGATAAGCAGAAGAGGTCCGCGACCCGATGTTCGCCTTTGGAGACTCGCCAAGATAACCAATCTTGATATCAGTATCATATTATCCGGCCAATAATACGTTGGGTACACATCACAATTCACGCTGCCTCGTGTGTCATATTTTTGTACTCTGACCGCAAAAAGTATAATGTGATAATAAGAGATTTTTTGCTCGGAGATAAGTATTGGAAATTCGCTGCTTCACTGGGTAAAAAAAAAAAAAAAAAAAATATAGAAGGTGAAACTAGAAGCAGTTCTTTAAGATTGCATTTTTTAATTCTAAAATTTTTTTTCGCTGATTGTTTAATGTTTTAAAAATAACTAGCAACCTTGCACCCTGCCGTGACTTGTGAGCTGTAAAAAATTAAATTTTTAGCCTTATTAAATATTGATGTTTTTAAAGATATAAGCTCATCCCGATGTTACACTCATCAAAAGCTTTCATTTGAGTACCCACATGCATTTTTTATATATTTTTCATATATACATATATATAATATATATAAATATATGAAAAATTGATGTGGGTATTCAAATGAAAGGTCTCGATGAGTGTAATGTTAGGATGAGCTTATATCTTGTTTATTACAAGTCTTAAGAATAAACAAAAATTTTGAGTATAAATAATTTAAAATTTTTAAATAAAAAAAAATTTAATAAATAAATTAAAAGATTAAAGTGAAAATTCTTAAAAGAAAAAAATAGTTTTCTTTAGAAAAAATTTATTAAAAAAAAATAAACTGGAAAAGTCTTGAACAAAACGCCCAGTCGGTGGTTAGTACAAAACAAAAAGCAGAAAGCTGAAGGGTAAATAAAAATAAATAAAACTGTGCTGAAAGTTCTTGTAACCCTCAAAGTGCATTTAACATAGTTTCACCTGACGTTTGAAAGAGAATTATACGATCGCAAGAAGTTTCGAGACGTTCCTCTCGAATTAATTATGGCATTAGGTTCGTTAGGTTAATTTAATGAGCGCTTAATTCTCGCTTCTCCTTTCGTCGAGAGGATTTTCAATGTGAAATATCCCGTAAAGATCTCTAGTAGCTTGAGCTGTCTCTTATCTGTTCTCCTCTTCATCCACTTTCTGTCTTTCTCAAACTCTTTCGAGATATAGATTATTAGATCGAGGCAGAAGTACTCTTCTTTAACCTTTCGACAACTTATCTTTAAATTCAACTGATGATTCGACCAGAGCCCACACCAGACGATTCGTTTCCCCTTCCGACTTAGAATTGCCAATATCCTTACCTTTTTCGTTCTATCCGGTTACTAAGAGTGCAGCTATCATCGAAAAATTTCGATCTCCACACACATATATATTTATAAATCTAATATAATATTTATTGCCGGATTAGCAATAATCTTCGACATTAAAACCCTCATCTAATCAAAGGTAACTTTATTTGCAGTTTGCTTTGAACTTTTGCTTTTATTCAACAAGCTTATTTTTTTTAAATTCGATTTATTAATATTAATATATTTTTATATTTTGTCGTCCTCACAAGTTCTTTTAAAATGTTGAATCGTATTTATTTTTTTATCATTAATAATGTTCTGTAAAATTAAAAGAAAAAAAAAAATTTTTTTTAATTCAAATTAATCACAGAATAAATTTAAAATTACAAGTTGTACAATATTCGACAAAGTATCCTGTAATACAAAGAAAAATAATCCAAAACCGATTAAAAGTTGGCTCGTACAACCCTAGAATGTCGCCCATAAATAATTGTCAAAAAAACTATTACGTGAAATTTATTTTTATTGCAGACAATACAAAGTATGAGAGTAGAATAAATTTATCGAAATAAAATGTTTCTTGCATTGAGCCGGGAGCAATGATAGAAATATAAAATCTACCACACCAGAAACTAAAATAAACAATATATAGAATCCATAGATTGATAAAAGGTCGCCCGAAGCTGTTAGCTATTCTGCAGTCACAATGACAGATATTAAGCTTCCTATTTACGTCCTAAGTAAACGAACCGTGGCGAACTTTATTGCAATTCGTTGATCGCGGGTTGATATACTCAACTGCTGCCCCACTATCCACTATTTCTTGGTTTTTATCGACGCGGCTAAACCAGAACTACCAATCGAAAGCACACATACATAATATACATGATCTATATATATATAATCCAGACACGATGAATATATATGTGTGCGCTGTGTACTTTTGGTCCTCTAGCAAAGTCCTGGGTCCTGGGAAATGTCCGTTGCCAAAATATAAACTCAGTGGATAGGATGCTGGGTAACCACTGGGTGTTCGGTGTCGTAAGTGCAAGTAGAGTCATGCTTTGGGTCTATGCTCCGGTAGGTTCTACGGATTTTCGGTTCCGCTGATCTGGTTCTTGCTCTATTCAAGTGCTGAAAGGAAAAGGAAGGAATAGGAAAGCTCCCACATATATAGTATCAGTATGTAATATATAAATGTCCGAGCACGTAGATCGAGTGTACACAAGACCACCAACTTTGATATATTTCCCTTTATCGGGTTTTCCTCTGCTACTCACTCACTTACTATATTTATATATATATATATATATATATATATATAAGAGTGTTTACTCATTCCTTCGGGCGAGTTCCCAATCGATTTCTGGTAATACTACACACACTCGGGATGTGCAAATTAGATCTGTTAATAGCTTGGAAATATCGGTTAATTTAAACTATTCGTTAATTATATACTCGGTAATTATTTTTAATGAAAATTCTTATAGGTTTTTTTTTCGCACGCCTCATAATGCGGAGCTGTAATTTTTTTTTTTTTTTTTTTTTTTTTTTTTTTTTTTTTTTGTT
>JZSA01001367.1:0-16836 GCA_000956155.1 Cotesia vestalis
AAAAAAAAAAAAAAAAAAAAAAAAAGTGTCAGGATTTAAAAATAAAAATAAAATTACAACCTCCGGTGAGCGGTTTTTATTTATTTAATCCACGAAAAATCTCGATCGGTGTTTAAATTCAATTCACGAACCGAGAGTGAAAAAATAAACCCCAGAAACTAAAAACCTGGAGCTGCACAGGTTAACCATTGAGATTATTGTCGGAAATAATTTATAAACTTTACAAGAGATTCATTGATTTTTCCGCGCAGAGAGCACAGACCCGAGATTTGTATAAGGAATTTATCTGCGAAGGATAATTTTTTCCACGGACGTGTGCATGCATGAGAGTATGCTAGTGAACACGGGAGTCGGCAATCTCCTGGTGAGCTCGTGACTCACCGCTCGAAGATCCGGGAGGATCCGGGAGGCTAACAATGAGCTTCCATGTTACCTTAGTTACATCGCTGGGAGGAAAAAGGAAAAGGAAAAAGGATAAGGAACCAAAAAAACCATATTATAATGTTTAATGTTCTTTGTTTTGTATATTTTGTTGTTTGAAGTTCTGTTTAAACTCGGGCTTAAAGAGAACGGGTTTTTTTAGTTACGCTGTCTTTCTTTTTCTTTATCGCTGCGGAGATTACATTTTTGTTGGAATAAAGAAACATTAATTTAGCGTTTGGGTCGGTGCTCCGACAAAATTCTCCATAATTACTGGTTATCAGTATGCAGCTGCTACTCCGGAATTTACCGGGCTTACTAAATATTAAACAACAAATACCGGTCAAACTTACCTCGAATAAAACTCATTTTTATATTAAAAATATATATTATTATTGTTAGTCTCATGTCTGCTCCAAACTCAAAGAGGGCCTCTTAATAACATATATGTCCTGTAATTACCGTCAATTATTTTGCTCGTGAAATTTCGAGCTCGAATCCTTTTTTCAGCGGACCCAATTTATTGCTTTTAAATTGTTTAGTTGAAAAAAAAATGATTTATTGCTCCTTAAATTTTTATATGGAATGATAAATTATTGAAAAAAATTTTTAGTACTTTTTTGACATTGGTACAAAATTAAATGTTAATTATTAGACACCTGACTAATTTTTTTCTTTAATAAATACTAGCAACCTTGCAGTCTTTTCTTAAATATTGACGATTTTAAAGATATAAGCTCATCTTAACATTACACTCATCAAGAGCTTTCATTTGAGTACCCACATGCATTTTGATATATTTTTCATATATACATATATATATATAAAATATATAAATATATGAAAAATTGATGTGGGTACTCAAATGAGAGCTCTTGATGAGTGCAACATCGGGATGAGCTTGTATCTTTAAAAATGTCAGTAGTTCACAAGATACAAGGTCATTTCTTAATTATGTATCTAAAAAAAATTTTTTATAGCTTTTACAATAAACTATTAAAAAAAAAAAAAAATTTATAACTAAAAAATTTAAATTTAAAAATAATAAAAAAATGACTAATATTATTTTCAATGACGTATCATCACGTTCTTAAATAAATTTCATATTCTTATTAGTTTCTAAAATAAATCAGCCTGTAATGGAAGGGACTGACGGTACAGTAATACATAATACAAGGATAAGAGTCGAGTGAAATGGAATTATTTTAGTTTCAGCATCAGCATTATAAGAAGCAATGTAAGAAGAGTAAGATACACACAATATATATAAATATAAATACAAATGTATAAAGAACACATTATGCAGAATGAGAAATGAGAAGATGAGTTTAGAGGCCACCTCGAGACAAGCATTACAATTCCGAATGCAATGAAGCTCAGACGAGTGTTTTGTTACTGGTTATTATCATTATTGTTGTTGATGCTGTTGTTTTTGTTGTTATATACGGCAGGGAGGTATGTGTGCATTGTACGCAGCAACGCGGATATCAAGATCCTCAGTAAGAGAAACAATGGGCACCTTGATGACTTTGAAACTCGTGTATCGGATTCCAAACGTGCGTTTTCATTCTCTCCGAGTTGTAACTGCTATTCAAAGCTTCATTACTAACACTATTGGGTGTCGAGTAATTATTTAGATGCAAATATTTTTAACAATCAATGCGGACGTTTGTTATTGTTTGCACGTCTATTCAATTATTTCTTCGATATGGAATCTGTGAAAGAGAGTGAATCATGATTGTTTAGAAAATTTATTTATTTCAAAACCAAGGACAGATAAACTATTTAATTGAAAAATTATGCATGACCTTATTAAAAAATTTTTTTAAAGAAATAACATTAAAAATAAATCCAAGGATTAAATTGATAAGAAATTTTTTATAGAAAATTAAATTCTCTATAAAAAATGTCTTTTATGATTTTTTATAAAGAATTTTTTACCCAGAATTAAAAATTGAAACTTGAATAAATAAATCAGCTGTTAATTGTAATTTTTGATAGATTAATTTAGTCAAAAAAAATTAAACAAAAAAGTTACATCCTCCCTTTGCTTAAAAAAAAAAAAATCCTTAAAATCAATTAGTCTTTAAAAAGTTTCCTTTGTTGAACAACTAAACGATTTTAGTTACAGCGAATAGCCGGGAGGGTGATCGAGCAAAAATAATATTTGACTTTAGTCACTAAAATTTCAGCTGGGAATGTTTGTCTGTCCGTAAATAGTCGAAATAAATAATGAAAGTGGAAATAAATGTATAAATATAATTGGAATAAAATCGATTAGGGAGTTATAACCCGCGGAATAGACAGACCTAGAGTAATTAGCAGAAGGTGACTAATTAAACGATAGTGGGAGGAGTTGCCGCGGCAACAGACCGTGTGACTATACATACATTGTAGATGTATATAGTCTTCAGATAGTGTCGGGTGTATATCTGTATCTGTATAAACCGTTTTCGAGCGATAATACCGAACGTAGGCGTGTGTGTTTGTTTATCCATCCTCAAACATTTCGTGTCTGCGTGCAAAGTCAATCCATTACTACTTTTTATTATTTTTTATCCATTCTCATTCTGTGTGCTTTCCTTCTCTTCTATTTTATTCTATTCTTTTTACTTTTACCAGCTCATCCTTTTTTACACCCCTCTTATCTCTCTCTTTCTCATTTAGTTTTCATTTAAACACCACTATCGCAAGATCACTTTTATTTGTCGATCGTAAACGTACGGTTAAATAAAATAACACCTTGTTTATTCATTTATTTATTTATAAAGTTAATTTATCACTTCAATGAACAATAACGATATCCATCAATTCCGAATCAATAGAATCTTTTTTTTTTTTTTTTTTTTTTTCGTATTTATTTACACTCAGGAAATTAAAAAATAAAAATTTCAATTTTTAATTTTTTATTAATTAATATTTATATATAATAAGCTCATCCCGATGTTACACTCTTCAAGAGCTTTCATTTGAGTACCCACATGTATTTTTGATATATATATATAAATATATGAAATATATAAAAAATTGATGTGGGTACTCAAATGAAAAGTCTTGATGAGTGTAATATCAGAGTGAGCTTATATCTTTAAGAATGTCAAAAGGTTCACTATTGACAATATTTTAGCAAAAATTTTTTTATTGACAAAAATAATTGTACCTCAAAATAACCATTGAAAAATATTTTACCCAGTGAACTAAATAAAACAAGGTACCAAAAACTAAAAATTGTGTCACCACGTAAATTGCAATGACTTTTGACAGAATTTCTGCAGATAAAAGTTTAATTACGACGGATCAATCACCCACTATCAGTAGAATGTTCGTGTCATACAACACTAACCAATTTCCAAATTCTATACCACACAAACACCCATTCGAATGTAAACTGAGTGAGTATTTATGTAACGACACTAGCTTTCGGTCTTTTCATTGTCGCAGTCCCGTTTATTTCGATTTTCCACCCGTATTCGTATTAGCGGTACTATCCGTTATCGGCCATTACGCGCTCGACACGAAATGGCGCAGCGAGCGAACAAAGGCCAAACAAGGTGTTTACACTCGAAGATTTTAGTGGCCTTTCAATCACTACCGTAAAATTTGCAACAAAAATCTCTAGGATTTTCCGGCAAAAAATTCTAACAATGACAACTAGGTTGAAAAGAATTAACCCCTAAATCTGGCGTTAAACTCCGCAATTCATTATTCAAATGACCCTCTTATTCACATCATTATTCGTGTATAGAAGATGGCCTTGCTTTGCCAGCAGCACTTGGCTAAAGACACCACCGTGACTCGGAATTATGATAATTCTCGGTTTGAAATAACGCAACACCAAAAATCGTTTGAATGGAGCTTAATGAAAAATCCAAATCTCTAAATCTCTGTGAAAAATAATAAAAGGCGGGTTTTATTATAAAAAAAAAGGAGCTTATGCAATTTAATATTCCAGTGCAGTGGCAGACTTGAATTCGTTTTCCTCGAGGGGTAATGGTCTGCTCTCTATTTGAGCTTGAAAAATACTCATCATCATCCACCAGCACCTTCGCCAGCTGCATAAGTACAACCACCACCACCACCACCACCACCACTACCATCATATATAAACATAAAAAGCACCCTCGACATAATCGCAGCCTTAAACTAGTGGCTGCGGCAACAACTTTTATTCTAACTCTTTCCATTCATCACAGTATTTTTCTTTGAAATTTTAAATATTTTTTTATCATTTCTCGAGCATCTACATCGGCACCAACAGGGACGTAGATGGGAGGTGGGACTGAGAGGGAGAACAAAGACAGAATAAATAAAAGAAGTACAGTAGTAAAAATATTCGTGTCCCCTAGCTCTGGCAGCTACTAGCTACTGGAATAGTTCCTTTCAACGACAACGTCCCGAGCCATCAGTCTTCCATTCTCAGCGGACAGAAGAGACAGATATTTCCCCCGGAGGATGTCCACCAGCGTGTGCTCGATGCATATCTATCTCCGAGACTCGGATCTCAAAGTATGACCAGGAATCTCCGGTTTTTCCTCACGTATCCTTTTCCCTTTTCCCTTTCAGGGGCCTTTTTTTTTTTTATCTCTTATCACCGCAGCCCTTCCTCGGTCATTTTTTGGCGAGCCGGCTTTTTTTAGCATACAAGACACACAATGATGTCCTCGGTAGTGTGTCGGTGAGCGTCGAGCTTTTTGATTTTTCATCGAAATTGTGAAACTCGGGCGGCGTGAAGATTGCCGGGATTCTCTTGAGAGTGGTCGATCGATCATCAAAGCACGTGGACGCAATATCGAGGAGTTGAGATGTGATGCTACCAGGATTGCTTCTGCTTCTAGTTCTGCTTTGCCCCTATTTGCTTCGGGGAGCATTAGAGCAGCCTCTTTATACAACTACACGGAGGAGGGCGTCATGGCGAAACAAGTTAAAATTCCATCGAGTCTCATATCTACGATGAGTTCTATCCCACTTTCTGGGATCACTTTCTGAATACTTTCATCCCCTTTGCACTTTTATTACGTGTTCGATAGACACGACACGATTGTCTATCAGATACATTCGAGATACCATTTTTTTAATTTGATCTGAGATTTGATGTAAAGCCCACAGAATTGGATTTTTTTATGGGTTCTACTAACATTAAGGATTCTCTTTTATTTACAATTTTCAATGTTTTTTTAATCCTTTTTGTGAAATAAGGAATTAAAAAATTTATCGACAAAATTATAATAAAAAAAGCGTATAATTATAATTATCACCCAAAGAAAAAAATCTTGTTAATTCTTACCCGAACTTTTATTATTTTCTTAATTAAAAAATAAAAGCTTTCTTTTTTTTTTTTTTAAATTTTTTTACTCGTTAAATTACAACCCCTTGTTCTAAAAATAAGTATCCTCGACCCTTGATAATTGATATTTCCCGAGCACGCACCAATTACCCAATTATAATTGCCGAAAAATAATTTAATCCCTTGGCAGAACAAAACCATAAAACTGTCTGTAATCATCCCCCCGGGATAATTATTATTACTTATCCCAACTGCCGGATCCTTTTCTTTCACCTGACAGTATTTTAGGGCCAACCTTAAAGCATTAATTCTGGAGAAATTCGTCATGTATCACGCAATGCTTTCCTTTTATTCGGTCCTTTCCCTCAAAGACCGCTTCTCCGTCCCGGAGTGATCGCAGCGTGAGCTTCAAGAATTTATATCGCGATTCGTAACAATACGAGACAGGCGAATGTCAAAATACTGTATAACATATAACATATAACATATTATATAAGTGCTTTTCTCCCTATTCGTACTCGTATGCTGTAAGGCAGTGCTCCATCCTTCCATCATCTCTGCATATGCTTCTGTATTCTGTATGTTTATATATATATGAACACCATAAAGAAGAATATTATATATCCCTCTATAAATAATAAATAGATATACTGACTGTAGTGTGTATATTTTTTTGCAGGATGCAGGAACGAGTGTATTGGATAGTAGGGAAGACCCTGCTGCTTTTGCTGCTATTGCCCATTTTACCCTCAGCTAACGGTGAGTCATTTTTTGCTGTGTACATATACTGGATTCTAGATACATAATAGGGGAAGAGAGCGAGGAAGGGGAAGGGGAAGGGGAATAGTCAAACTAACTCCACCTAACACATATGAGATAGCAGATAGGAGTCGGGGAGGTCGCGACCCCTCGGTGATACTAATACCAGTGTGGAAGCATGTAGCACGGGGGTTGTCAAGGACCGACCGTGGTCGCGTTGCCTCGCAAACACACAACACCGCCACGGGGGCTAAATTTTGGGGGTTGCGGGATACAACTAGACATAGACGAGCTAACCGAGGGTATTGCTATCTGGTTTTACCGAGGTAGTTTCTCGACTATGGCGGATATGTTGCCAGGATATATAGATGTACAGAGGAGGGCTGTCATCGCCCGTTTATGCGAGCCACGTGGTCGCTTCCAAACATTCCGGGGAAATTAGAGCTTTGTTTTTCGGTTATTAAATTCTTTAGTTTTCGGAAATGGTTTATTCATTTCGCGAACTTTGGGACTAAAATTCAGGACTTTAGAAAAATTATTAATTTATTTTTTAAATGATTAATTTTTAGTGGAAGAAATTTTTTTTTAACAAACTATTGAAATTATTTTTGAGTTTTTTAATTTAAAAAATTAATAATTAAAATTTTTTTGGTTTTAATCAATTTTATTTAATTCAAGAATTTTTTTATTGATTAAAAAACTCTTAAAAATAATTTTTTTAATTCTTTAAAAAAATAATTTTTATCGAATTTTAATACTCATTGTTTCAAAAAGCCAAAATTTGCCTAATTTACTTTAAAAAAAAAAAAAAAAAGAGGATTAAATAGAGAACCTTAGGATTTATTTCTTTAGCAGCGTAGATAGGAGAGACAGAATTTGGTTGAATGGTATTTATTTAACCTTTTTTATTTACACCGGGCGGTTTGAAGAGTGAGGGAGGGAGAGTGCGGCTGTTTGGTGGGTGTTGTCGGTCCTGCAACCACAAGAGACACGTGCAGCCCTCATCCTCATCCGAACAGAACCTCTTATCTCATCCGCTTTCTTTCAGACCGCAGCACTCCGCCCGCTTAGCCCAAGATTTCATTCATTTCGCTCCTCCATTCACACGTCCATTCATTTCGGCTGTGCACTTACCTGTCTCGGAGGTTTTATTAAATTCACTGTCGAGTGCTATCTTTACTTTACTTTATACCCGGTTGCTTTTTTTACTTCCCGTGATTCAGGATTAATTTTTAATATGTTCAGTTCAATTTTTTAAATTTCACTTTGGGAAAATTAAATTTGATTTAATCCTGCATTGAGAGCAAAAGTGCTACTTTTAATGAAATTTTCTTGACACATATATTTTTTATAACTATCAAGAATATATTTTTTCTTTCTCTCAGTATGTAGCTTTTTTTGTCGTACGATATCTTAAGACCGAATCAACCTATCAAGACCTGCCTCGACACATTGTTCAAAAAGATCTATTGAGACTTAGATCTGATTAGACTTCGGAGTCAATCAGTCGAGTCGTTTCAAAGACATCGAAAAAAAAAAAAATTTCCCGAGAAACATTTTAGAGTGGTTAAAATTGCATTTAAGGCCATTATTTTAATAGTAATGGCCACTTAAAGATCCGGAAAAACAAATTTAAATTTTCGATTTTTGAAATTTTTTTAAAGTCTAAATATCTCCTAAAAAAAAAATTATTTCTCCATAAAACACAAACGTAACTTGTAGGAAATTTCCCGAGGAACAATTTAAAGTGGTCAGAATTGCATTTTAAGCCATTATTTTAGGAGTTATGGTCACTTAAAGATGCAGAAACACAAATTCAAATTTTCGTCGATTTAGAATGGCCTAATTTGCCCCTAAAGTCATTATTTTAGGAGTTATGGCCACTTTTATATCCAGAAACACAAATTTAAATTTTCGATTTTTGAAATTTTTTTTGTCTAAATATCTCCTAAAAAAAAAGTTTTTTTTTTAATTTTTTTGAGATAAGTTTGAAAATATTCACCGTAGCCCCTCAAAACCTTGTATACACTATTTCCGTATAAAAAACTGCGTCGAATGTCATCAAAAAAATTAAAACCTAACCACTGGTTCAAAAGTTATCGATTTTTTAAATTGGCTGTTCTAAGAAAAAATTAATTATCTTAGAGCCAAATTTTTTTTTAATAATTTTTTAAACTAAAAATAATTTGCTTGGATCAAGATTTAAAAAAAATAAAATACAACCCCACGTAGCTGCCCCATTTTTCACAAAAAAATATGACTAAAAAGGAGATAAAACGTTTTTAACCAACATTGTTGTTATCTTTATATAAAATTTGTTTGACAGAGAACAAATCGCGGGTGTTTATGGTTGACATTGCAGACTAGACATAGACACAAATACACAAATCGGGCGGTTTAGTTCTTGGGGCTGAAATGGTGGGAGGAGATTATGGGCTATCTCCATTGTACACTCAGTGTTTTTTATTTTTATTCCCTGTCGTGGGGTCGCCCTCGGAGGCTTTCAGGCAAATAAGGGCATAAAAGTGACGCAAGGCTGAGGGAGCGGTTCTCCAGCCCGAAAATCCTAGTGTCAGAGCCATCACCAGCTCGCTATCAGCCCCGACGGGTCACAAAATAACCCAGAATAATCGGTGTGCAGTTATTCGATCTCTGTTTTCTGTTATCCCCGAAATGTATCTAATGTATCAGCAGAGCCCCCCGTTCCTTCTTCATAAGCATCGTCTCTCTTCTCACTTATCATTTCTCACCCCTTAACCCTCGTGCACTTTTATACTCAACCAAACGCGACCCTTTCTTTTCTTCTGGCTCTTCTTTTTGTTCGCCGGTCGTTTTATTTATTTTTTATATTCTTTGCTCTCTCATCCCCATCCCTTTTGGGGCACGATACCGCTGTCTAGCACGATCTACTTATCTCCGTGAAAGGAGAGCACCGATAACTTTAAACGAGAACAAAAACCGGAAACCAATAACGTAAATCTTGAGGCCAATAGCTTGTAGTTACGGTTACGGGGGTGACCTACTATTAGATATATATATATACCAAGATTCTTAGTCGACATGAAAATGTTTCCAGAGGTAATAGTTGTACTACTCAATGCTCAATGCTGTATAATAATAAAATACTCAATAGTTCTACTCTATTCACATCGATTTGGTCTTTGTTGCCCAATCATATTCAATATTTCATCGTATTCATAAATATATATTGTTATTTTTATTTACAGGATCTTAACTTTTATTTAAGGGACAAAACACTAAATAAAACGGATATTCCCTCCTGTACCTTTTTTTTTTTTTTACTTCGAATTATTTTTTATTTAGTTATTTTTAGTGAGAAAAAAATTGATAATTTATTTTTAAATAAATTTAAGAGTGAAAAAAAAAAATTTTTTTTAAATAATTATTTTATAAAAAAAAAAAAATTGTTTTTAGTCAGTTAAATATTTATCTCTTGAAAAACTCTCAAAATCAAGTGCGTAAAAAAAAAAATAACAGTTAACTTTCACCATCGAAGCGTAAAAAGCCAATAATTTTGAGTTATTAATTAAACACCGATAATTGAACCGAATTTATTAAAATTAATTGGATGAGTACTTAAGAATTTAAAAAGTCGAAAGAGAACAATATCGCTAGTCAAAAAAAAAATAATCAGAGTACAGAGAGAAGAGAAGAGAAGAGCACAAAATCGGTTCGTCGCGTTAACAGTGAAGATAATGATAACAATAACCGTGAGCGTATTTACTGAGGCAAATTAATAACAGGTAATACTTTGTTGGATGCAGTAGCGCCAGTAGCTATGGAAGTATTAGCAGAGCAACCGGTACTATATTTCAATGAATCGTTTATTGCAATCGTATTTCCTCTCTGTATAATATTGCACATCTACAGAGATATCTACATCTCTGTAGCACATAATACAACGTAGGATTGAATTAAACACGAGGAACACACAAAGTTCACCAGTAGTAGTGCCACAGTAGTTACATATTACATTATATTACATTATGTTGTGTTCATGTGCTCATATGTGTACACTGTGCTTGTATGGATAATAAGTGCAGCGCGGAATGAACGAATAGAAGGCCGAGGGGCATATGGTTATAGTGGGTTCTGCACAGCGGCTTCTTTGTGCTCCTGTTAGATGGACAATGCCTTTGAACTGCATAACAACTCAACCGATTAAATATAAATTACTCTTTCACATAACTCACTTTTTCTTTTATTTTTATTCCACACGCGTCCGAATGCTGCAAACCTAATTACTATTTTATTCATGCTATTATTAACTCCCTTATTTATTGCTCGTTAGATTGCTTCATTATTTACGAGTTTGCGCTCTAATTTCCACTAAAAACACTCGGTCTACTTGAAAATTCTATTAAAAATTTTTTCTGGCCGTTTGAGGTGTGCAATTTTGCAATTGGAGGTCTCGAGTTCGAATCCTGGATAAATTTTTTTTATTTTTAATAAATCTAATTATTTTATACAATAAAATTTTAAATATATATTTTAATTTTTCTAGCTTATGGATGAATAATTTTATTCATTCGTACTTCATTAAACTTTGCCGATTAAATTAGTTTTACAACAAAGTTGTAACTCATTGTAACCAAAGGTCATAAGTTCAAATCCCGCTGAGGTTAATGATTTTTTTTTTTTTGACAATAAAATTTTTGATTCAAAAAATCAAAATTTAATTCTTTAAAGTTTTTCTACCGTAAAAAAAAAAAAATTCCGAAATCTCATTAAATATTTAAATCGTCAAACTAAAAATTAAAACAAATAAAAAAAGCGCTGCTTTTGTATAGATTTCAATTAATTATTTTTAATGACAAAAAAAATAAAGGTTGATTTTTTTATTTGCCTTTTCGTGCATACTCTCATAGACAACTCGTTAAAAATTGCCGGTTGATTGCTTTATCCCGTGATTTTTCCCAGCTACCTCAGAGTTTCCCGGAAATGAATGAGGATGCAAGAGGGAGCGGGAAAGCCTCTCGGGAAATTTGGATCCTATGCTTCCGCCGGAAACTAGAGAATTGCCATGGAAATTGTGATTATCCTTTACAGAGTAAAAAAAACATTTTTGTTTTCAAAACAAACTGAAAATAATTATAAATAACAGATTGTTGCCGCGTCTCGCATTTTTCTTTTATTATTTTTCCAAGTCTTCGTTCCATTAATTTTAAATACTGAATATTGAAGTTCTCCGGCTGGTTCTCTTTACTGCAAACATGAGTAATGCTCTAAATAGTTAATTAGTTTGTTGAATAAACTAGATATTGCAGCAGACGATTCTGGGCTTCCAGCATCAATTTGTTGTTGTTGTTGTTGTTGTTGTACACCTACACCCACACCTGTCTGCTTACCCGCGGCATGAATAATATACAATGACAAAGACGAATAAGAATGTTTTATTATTAAATATACGCACGTCAGAATAATTAAACGCATCAGTCCGGACTTTTGATTTAACATTTGGCTTTTTATTTTTTTATTTTTTTATTCCCTCTGTGAATATCGAAGTTTATATTGATAAAAAAGCTTTTATATAAATTTATATTTAATACTTTTCCGTCTTAATATTGCTTTTATAAAGTTTCGTTTTGATTTATAATTTATCCCTTATACTCGGTGGGATTTTATATAAATATTCGATTAATTTTATTTTAAGAGCTTTAATAGAAAACATTTTTCAAAAGTGAAAAAAAATTTTTTTAATTCTCAAAAATTAATATTTAATCTATCAGAAAAGACTAAAAATTAAAATTAGTTCATCATTTATGGCAAAATAATTTTTTTCTGTGTAGAAAAATGAATTAAAAAAAAAGATTTATAATAAATTAGTTAAAACTTCAATTTAACCCAAAATAAAGTTTTTTTAATTGATCAAAATTGAATTATTTTCCCAGCAAAATAATTCCTAAAATATATAACATAACAGAGCGTTGATTGTTCCGTAGGTTGATTAAGAACAAAGCAATTGACTTATCTAAGCAGTCTCGATGCCAACACACATATAAATTTAGTGATAATAATACATCGAGAAATCAATTTCAGTGTAAATTCTGTTTGAATTAGCATTTTCGTTGTCTTGTCCATCATTCCCAAGTCGTCTCTCATTTCCACATGGATCGGTTGCTTTTCCGTTACGTGTACAGTGGTGTTCTCACCAGCGACTTCAACATCCACATCCACATATACCTTTCTACCTGCATGTAGTTGGAGCACAGCACAGAGAATAGTGGAATAGTGGAAGATGGCGGGTATGGGATGATATTAGCGATTCTGTCGACGTCCCAGCGGCCCTTGTGTTCGTCCTAGCTAGCATCCCCACATCCACGTCCATTCCTTCTTCCAGCATGCTATCCCAGAGGCATCTCACGGCTCCGCTCTCCACCGGGTACTTTTTTATTCTTTGCCTCATTTTTTACCCCGCCTTTTTTTCGACACCTTACATATCACATGAACTCAAAAAAGTCCATACGTAGTGAGTGCCGGAAAAATGAGCCAGATGACTCATATATCCTAGTTTAAATTCCGACGAAGCCCGGGTAAACCGAGTGAAAGTACGCCAACACACCAGGATTTATTTTTTAGGTGAAATATTTTTAAAATATTGTAATCGCCGAGGGGAAATTATATTTCCGGTGGGGGGTGGTGGGGGTTAATTTTATCGGGGTAATGGACCGAGAAAGAACTCTTCTGATCCGATTGTCTGGATGTAGAACGGAGAATGCATAATGTCGATGGAGGACTACTAAGACACGTGTCTCCTCGGTTATGTCAAATATATGCGCCGGAGATATAAAGGTTATATATTGTGTTGGGTTATAAATGAATGTACAGTGTCCTATGATGCGGATGATAGGGGGATGAAAGGTCAACTGTATATACACACCCGAGACACCCTATTAAAATCTGCACTTAGTCTTCTCATTGTCAGGGAATGTCATTAGAACTACACAGGATTTCCTGAGATTGTATTCACTTGTCTGCCAAATGAATTATCGTCCTTTACCTCAATGACAATTAATTATCTCCATATATATTATTGTATGCCTCTATTTGGATATTAATTTGTAAATGGAATTTCCTCCGTCTCATATGTCTTATTAAATTTGTATAATCGTTTTTTTTTGTGTAGAAAAAAAAGATAAATGTCTTGATCCAAAAATTATTATCTTGATAAAAAAATGAATTTTTTATATTTTTCTGATGATTCTGCACGCGTTAGCTTACGCTGGGATGGCTAAGTGGTGTCACTATTTTTTAACAGCTTGGTCCGATCAGGGTTCGAGTCCGCTCTCGGGCGTATTTTATATTATTTTTAGTTTCTCAAAAAATCATATTAATTTTTTAAAATTTATTGAATTAAGAAAAAAATCTTTTTTAGTCCAAAAAAAAATTTTTAAAGACCAAAATTTTATTTGATTTATTTAATTCAAAAGTTTAAAAAAAAAAAAATAAATGACAACTCGACATTAAATAATCGCGGGTATTTATCATCTTACATCTTCTCCGAACATGCCCACAACTAATGAGATAATTACTCGCAATTCAAAAAGACAAAGACCACCCTCTGCGTGCGAGCGGTTCTTCCCAGATGATCTTAACAACTCCTTAGTTGGTTTAGTTGCTCTTTTGTTCCCGGTTTAATTTATTTTTTAAAAGGTTTACTCGGTATTCGTAAGGGTTTTAGTTAAACAGAGATGAGTTTATCGTCATCGTCTTATTTAATTCCTTTATCGTTTAGTTTAAGTTTGTCTTTTGTCTTTTGTCTTGAGCTCAATCGAGAGAACCAACAGCTAGCTCGGTTACACGCCTATCAGGCTAATCAGACTTGTTTAGTTTTTATTTTCTCTTCCTCGTGGTTTAGTTAGAGTCAATGCGCAAATTAAACTCTACGAAATATCAACACGGATAAGAGATTTATGGCTGCCTAGATCGACCCAATGACTACAAAGATATTTCTGCAATAATAGTACACTATTGAAATCTTCTCTATGCTATCCATTGTCATATATTCACTCAACTGCAAACATACTCTACTACAGATGATTTATTTTTATGTCGTGTGTGTTTGACAGATTCGTGAGAATATCTATCTTGTAATTTTAATATTTATTTTTATAATAATAAATAGTTATTCAAGACTGGAGGCTTTTATAACTATTTATTATTATAAAAATAAATATTAAAATTACAAGATAGATATTCTCACGAATCTGTCAAACACACACGACATAAAAATAAATCATCTGTAGTAGAGTATGTTTGCAGTTGAGTGAATATATGACAATAGATAGCATAGAGAAGATTTCAATAGTGTACTATTATTGCAGATATATCTTTGTAGTCATTGGGTCGATCTAGGCAGCCATAAATCTCTTATCCGTGTTGATATTTCGTAGAGTTTAATTTGCGCATTGACTCTAACTAAACCACGAGGAAGAGAAAATAAAAACTAAACAAGTCTGATTAGCCTGATAGGCGTGTAACCGAGCTAGCTGTTGGTTCTCTCGATTGAGCTCAAGACAAAAGACAAAAGACAAACTTAAACTAAACGATAAAGGAATTAAATAAGACGATGACGATAAACTCATCTCTGTTTAACTAAAACCCTTACGAATACCGAGTAAACCTTTTAAAAAATAAATTAAACCGGGAACAAAAGAGCAACTAAACCAACTAAGGAGTTGTTAAGATCATCTGGGAAGAACCGCTCGCACGCAGAGGGTGGTCTTTGTCTTTTTGAATTGCGAGTAATTATCTCATTAGTTGTGGGCATGTTCGGAGAAGATGTAAGAATCGTGTGTCATGCTACGAAGTGTCACTAAAGTCTTTGTACACAGATGCGCCATTTGCGCCGAGACAATTGTGGATAGAGACTCTTTTTTCTCACACTCACATATGCAATTTAAAATGTGTGCTCATATGTAGACACACACACTTACATAACATATATATATATATATTATATATAAATCCAAGTTGAGTTAAGGCTAATGTAATATCAACCGTAGAAAAGACTTGAGGACAAAAACTTGGTGGGTTTCTTTCTTGTATTTCATTTCATTTCTTTCTTGTCGCCCTCCAGGTACTATTTAAATACAAACTATGTCCGTGTGGAAAGCATATGTGGATGTGTGGTTGTCTACATGTAATACAAACACACTAACAGAGGCGACAATGCGGGTATGGACACTGTCATTCATCGAATTGATTAATTACAGGGTGTCCATTTCATCTCGATTAGTAGTAGACCTTCCCTCGGCTAGTAGTTGGCATCCTTGCTACGAAATTGATTGTTCCCGGGCGGGCTGCTGGAAAAAAGTTTATAAATACGGTAAATTAAGAGGAAAAAAGATAATAAATAAAGTTAAGTAAATAAGGAGCATGATAATAATCGGCGAGTGTATGTTATACTTACCGAGAGTAGAAGAAATAGAAATCAGTAATTTATCTAACGGGCCATTCAACAAAATGGTAATTTCTTTTATACTATTTTTTACTGTGAAAAAAGTGAGGGGAAGTAGTCAATTCACCGCTAAGTGGATATTCCCCCTGTCTTTAGTTTTTTCCACCCCCCGATATAACCATTTCGTCGGGTTACTTCGGGGCTAAATAATGGAACGTCGAAACTGTCGATCGCTACTGAACGACTGTTTTTACTTTTTACTTTTTATGCTTTTGTCTCAAGTCTTGGGCCGCTCTTTAGTTATTTATTTTAATTCTTATAGTTTATACTTTCAGAGGGAGCGAATTTTGTTTTAACTTTTTTGACTTACTACCTTAAATTTTCATTTTTGGTAATATATTTCTGAGCGGATCTTTAAAAATTACACATTTTTGTTTCAATTCAATTTTCTGGGTCAATTATTGAAAATATGAAAAAATTACATCAGACATTTTTTATAGAAAATTTAATTTCCTAAAAAAAAGTCTTCATCAATTTTGCTCTATCTCTTTTCCTTTCTCCGAAATTTGAATTTAAAGTCCAAAAATCAAGCTAAAAAACGTATCCCTAGTTTTCAAAAGTTTAAAGTAATTATTGTCGCTAAAATATCGAATTACATCGTCGCCATTTTCTCGATCCGCCATCTTGTCTCATGACTCGTCCATCTTCTTCAACAAATCAATCAATAATTTTCTTAAAAAATTTTCTTTCATAAAACAAAACAACTTAACTTTTTAATTTTTTGTCTCGCCGATTAAAAAATTTAATTTTCAAATTTTCCATCAACCCTGCTCGGTAAAACAAGTCTCTTCTTTATCTTTCCACGACACCGCAAAATTATTTATCAACAAGAAAGTAACTGACTGTGAAATAGAGTAAGAGGTTAACAATTTATTTTTTATTTTTTATTTTT
>JZSA01001370.1:0-16019 GCA_000956155.1 Cotesia vestalis
TTTTTTCCATTTTTTTTTTTTTTTTTTTTTTTTTTTTTTTTTTTTTCTACTGAAGGGAGGTATAAATTTTTCTATAGCAGAATTTATGTCTTCCCTCCAGGTAGATCCCATGTACGCTCCGACTACCTTCTATATATTATATACTTATATATTTATATATTTATACTGATATGTATATGTATATGCGTTTATAAATTATGACCCGTTGAGAAATGATGCAAGTCAATTTTATTTTATAAAGTTGGATATATGGCTTAATATTTTAAGTGTAGCATTATAATTTTTTTTTTTAATGCAGACTGTTGGCAAGCTTGCGAATAATAAGCTTAAATAATAATAATTATTTCAATGAAAATTTTTTTTAGTTTTTATTTTAATATTTTTAATGAAAATTTATTTTTTTTACAACAGTTGAATAAAATTGATTACGTTTAATTAAATTAAAAATTACTGTAAAAATTTTAGCTAAAAATTGATCCTTTTATTTTTTACTTGAAAATTTTCCCTTCTTATTAAATTATTGAACTAAAATAAATTTCTACTAACCATTAATAATATTTTTTAATCAAAAAATTTATCATCAACCTCAAAATATTTTTTTTTTCCTTCGAAATTCTCCTCTTCAAAATTCAATCCATCATTTTTCCATCAAACACTTAAAAAAAAAAAAAAACTGTCCACCAATTCTCTAAAAACAATAATTCCTCTCCCCCCAAAACCCATAAACAATTTCTTTTCCATTTTGTCAAGCCGTCTCGAGCAAATAATAACCTCCCAAAAAAAAAAAAAAAAAAAAAACAATCAATTTTCCACGGAATAAAATTTAAATGTAACGAAAACAGGAAAAAAGTAAAACAAATAACTGGAATATGATAAATAAGTTCTCTGTGGCAGCATCTATCCACAGGCAGCCATAATAACTTCAAATTCGATTAAAAAGTTGAAATATTGAGAAGGTAGATAAGAACCCATAAATTGAATTATTTCCTGCTATAAAATGCATAGAACTTTTTAAAATATAGGCGCCAAAATACTTTTTTAAATTCGCCTCGGTATAACAACAATAACAAAACTAAACTAAAAAAAAAAGAAAAAAAAAATAGAATTTCCAACCGGCATGCCTGCGTCTGAAATGGAAAACAGAGTGACTATACTTACAGCATACAGCAGCATACTCCATACTCGGTACTATTTCAACTTCTGGACAGAAACGTGGAACGCGAACGTGGGCGAGAACTTTCCTTCAACTCTTGGATTCTGCGCTGCAGGAGCTTTTTCCTCCCCCTCTTTCTCTCTGTCCTTGGTTCGGTGGCGGCGCCCGCTAGCTCGCTTTCAGCCACATCCTTCAGGGCCGCGAGGACACAATCGATATCACAGGAGTGCCGGCACCCGACACAGACTACAGACTAAAAGAGAGAGAGAGAGAGAATCAACCCCATGCGACACGACTCCGACGTTAAGAGAAGACAAGAGTGAGTGGCTCTTCCTCTCCCTCCACCCCGTGACGTTCCGTGGAACCGGTGGCACACTAGAGTCTAGAGTCGTCGCCACCATCGCCGGGAGACACATATATGTATTAAACAGAGGGATATTGTCAAGTCCTTGCGTAGACTCGCGTGCGAGATCAATTTGCATAAACAAACTCGATTCGATTCCGATCTTGTCCTTCGGCTACGTCGTTTATACGTGCGTTATACGCACCCGGTCCCTTCCACTAGTTCTTCGTCCCTTACAGTTCCTCCAGTTCTTCCAGTTCTTCCAGGACTGCTACATGTATGGTATATATTATGTGTATTAAGCTCCCTCTTTGTCTGGCGATATTGCGCTCACACCACTCAGCTCGTGCTTATACGGCTGACGCTTATGATCTCGACTACTTTTTCTTTACACTTTCCGAGGACCCCAGGGAGCGACCCTCCTGTCTTTCTTTCCTCTTGCCTTCACTGTACAAGCTAACCGGGAAAGGCGAAGGCTCAGGGACATTTCAGAGTATCGGTGACTTGATTTTTCATCTTATTTTTTTAAACACCGCCGAGAGGTGCCTATTTTTTAACCTACTAATCTTCACTCCGGGCTGTTTTATATATTTTATATATTTTATGTATTTTACGCTCTCGGCTTAGTTTTTGATTTTCGAGTGATAAAATCTGGAGTGAGGTTAGAAGCTAGAGAAATTTTTATTTAGAGTTAAAATTTATTTTTTTATAAGTTTATCTTAAATTTTTTTGTCTTACTAGCAACCCTGGATAAAAATTTTTTCTTATTCTCTAAATAATATAGATTATTTTAACAAAAAAGTATTAATTTAAATTTAACTTTAATTGCTAGAAATAATTTTTTAATATTAAAAAATAATAAACTCCAAAATTTATCAATAAAATTGAATATTTTTTATTTTACCAAAAAAAAATATTAAAAGAAAATAATAATAAAAATACTGAAGAAAGAAAAGACAATAGATAACTTGACGAAAAATAAAATGAATAGTAATATAATTGGACTGGGATCATAAATATTTAAAAGTGACACGTTGAGTGTGTAATATATCGATAGAAAATCGAAAAGAATAGACACGAGAGTAAAAATAAGTCAAAAAAGAATAAAGAAAATAAAAGAAGAAATAAAGTAAAAATGGCGAAACACGTACGAATGTAGAAAACGTGTTACGCTTACCAGTGTCACGGCGAAACCGGATTAGGGTTGCAAGAGACTTGAACTAACATTTTGTTCTCACTTGCGTTTTTCCTTTTTCCTCTTTCGTCTTATTTATTTATTTATTTAATTTTATTTTTCTCGTGTCGGTCGGGAGGACGAAGGCTGGTTTTTAACAACAAATAAGAAGAGGGCTCGAGCCTCCAAAACGGACATACCGTCGACGGCAGAGTGCAAAGTGAAGAGACGAGAGAAAAAGTGTAAGAGAACCCCTAAACATTTGACAGTAACGGATATATATTGCGTTATATTCCTCCACAGTCCGCACCCGGAGTAGAGAAGTAGAGGACAAAGAGGGAGGAAATAGTGAGAGAATAGAAATAAAATGGAGGCGACATAACAATACTCTCTCTATTTATTTTTTCCGAGGCGAGCTCGAGCCTCATTACAGATGCAAGCCTCGAACGCACCGAACCCCCGGCTAAAAGAAAAGAAAAATAAAAAAAATGAGGAAATGGATACGGGAATGGTTCAAGTTTAAATAAAATTAAAACAAAAATGCAATAGCACGACCACGCGGCAACCGTGACCGATATGCCTTGACAGAGATATTTCCGAGCAGTGAATACCGAACTGAAGTTGCTTGTCCTGTGTACATGATCTCCTTTCTCTGTCCCATTGCTTGTACGCGATACTGCTCGGTGTAACTCTAATTTGTATCGCATGAAAAGTTTCAATTAAATTACCTTTCACGTTAATTACGCTTCTAATTCCTACATCTTTCTAATCTCATTTTTTTACAGTTATTTGGTTAATCAAATTTTTAATAGTTTTTTCAATACTAAAAGTCTCGGGGAATTTCATTTATTAATTATTTTCAATGCTGTTTATTTATTTTCACACTTTTAACTTTTGATAACCTTGAATTAATTTCCTACAAAAAAGGTCTTATAATTTTTTTAACTATAAATAAATAAAATTTTGTTTTATTAAATAATTATTTTTGTTAAATTGCACTGTACTTTTTTAAATATATAAGCTCATTCTGATGTTACACTCTTCAAGAGCTTTCATTTGAGTACCCACATCAATTTTTCATATATTTTTGATATATACATATATGTAATATATATAAATATATGAAAAATTGATGTGGGTACTCAAATAAAAGCTCTTGATGGGTGTAACATCAAGATGAGCTTATATCTTTAAAAATGTCAATAGTTCACAAGATGCAAGATTATTTCTTATTCAAAGGGGAACGAGATAATTAAATTTCCTACAAAAAAGGTCTCATGATTTTTCTATATCTCCAATATTCTAGCCGTAATAATTATTTGAATGAAAATTTGCATGATAAAAGCGGAAAATGAATTATTGGTATTGTGCAAGATATTGATAGTGACACGATAATGTTTGCCGAGTGATTCACGATCTGAGGAGTGTCGGTATGAAACTGGCATGCATGGTGTCGGGACATGGTATTCAAAGACTGGCATTGCCTGCACCAGAGCAGCACAATACCAGCATCTCCAACCAGCAGTAGCAGCAGCAGCAGCAGTAGCAGCAGAATGTCTATTGCGGACCGAGTGCGAGAATGTCGTCAACTGAAGTTTAAAGAGAAATAAGACAACTCCGTATGCTGAGTGCATGAACGTGCTGTGTTAAGTGTTGTGCCGAGAAATAGAAAGGGAAAGGACAAATATAACTGCAAGAGAGAAAGGAGTAGAACAGCCACTATAAACACAGACACAGAGACATGCAGTACAAGAATAGGCGCAGCAGAACAGGACATGTACGCGTTAACGCTAATACCTCGGCTCGTAAATAACGATGCTGTCGTCGTGAAGGAAGACCGAGTGGATATAGAGGCGACGAAATACACCAACATCCATGAAATATCACGCTTTCAAATCTCGACCTGCTCACTCTCTCTCTCTCTTTCTCTTATTCTCGGCATGTGTGACCACCAGTGCATATTATACTACTTACTATACGTATAGAATGTATGTAGTGCTATATAAGCCCGCTTTATAACTCGGTTGTTCTTCCTCTGCCGTACTCCGCCAATGGCTTGTTCTTGTCGTTTAATCTTGTGAATTACATACGAAATGACGTTACCCCAGCTGATATCCCTTTTTATTCACCGACGCAACACTATTTCTGCCACTGCTATTTATTTTATGGATTTATGTTTGTATTTATAAGCACACCTTAACTTTACTGGCAAATTTTTATTTTTATGACGGTATTTTTTAAAAATAAAACCAATGTAGTGATTTTTATTGCCAAAAATTCAAGTGAAAATTTTTTTCATAAAAAAATATCAATTTTTTGATTTACTAAAAATATTTTCTCTGTTTTTTATATGTCCAAATTTTTATATCACTCTTGATACAATTTTTTTCTAAGTTAGTTTCAAAAAAATTCCGACAGATGGCGCATGGTCGCTAAATTTTCTCCTTACTAGAGAGTTGATTTAAAAAATATAAACCAAAAACCATTAATTTTTATTTAATTTGACTTTTATGTCTGTAAAAAAATCCAAAATTATGATAAATAATTTTTTGACTCAAAATTCAACTCCTTTTAAATAAATATTAATAAAAACAGCCAAAATTAATACTCAACCCAACTACCACAATCTATTACATAAACCATAAAATAAAATAACCAAATATGATAGGCCATAACTCCGGAATTCAATAACATAATTCAGCATCAGCGATAAACCGTTTTTTTTTTATTCGTATAAACCATAGAGCATTAAAATAAGGCAGTGGAGCCGAGTCACAGGTGTAATATCGCGGGCAAAAGTCCCCTCTGCTCCACTTGAGCCTTAACGTCAAAAATATTCCAATGAAATTCCATACATTAAAAGCAACTCTTTAAATTCAATATTATATGTTATATATTATATATATCTGGATTTTACGATCCATAAAACATGATTAACACCGCGATGTTTTTTATTTCCATCAGGCATTTTTTAAATTTAAAAACCCGGTCTCATGAACTGAACACTGATCCCTCGCTCTGGAGAAGATGAGATGAGATGAGGTGCTCCTTGATATTTCTCATCCTCATACCCACGCACGCGATAAACAAGAAGAGGGAAGTAGATTTAGCCTTTGAACGTCAAGTTGTTTCGACATTCTTGCACGGCTGCATCTAAATTAAGACGCGTCGAGGCTGCGTTAATTCGCGGAGCTCCCGTATGTGTTGCCCAACCGATTTCCTGGAGACGCCTCTTCTTTATAAACCGCAAAGTAATAAGACCAACTCGACGTCTGTGGAACAAGTGCTCCTTCTTCTCTTCATCTCCCTCTTAGTTACTTCTGTTGGTGTGATGTATAAACAAATATATATGTGCCCAAGCCATAACCTAGCTCAGTAAGTCGGTGGTAGTTAAGGATCCACCCAAGATAACCTCTACGTGCTGTCGAGAAGCACCAGCTTAAGTAACAGAACGAAAGGAGGATGTTCTTTGCTAGGGCGTTCGAAAACGGGGGCATCCTCACTTAATTAATGTTTTCAAAACACGAATACCAGATACAAGACGTTGGAGAAACCTTCTCGAGAAATGATCCATCATTTACACGTGTGGAAATAATTATTTTGAAACTTTTGAATTAGAATTTAAAGGGGAGCTTAAAAATAACGTAAAAGATATGTCATATTAATTTTTTTTTTTTTTTTTGAGAAATTTTTATGTTTTGTTTTTGGAGTTTTATTGCCATTTTTGATGAGTTGATAAAATTAATTAATGATTTGTTTAGAGAAAAAAAAATTTTAGTCACTTTAAATAAAATTAAATTATTTGACCGTCGCCGGGAATCGAACCCAATTCTTCCGCGTGAAAGTTTTGCACTGTTAATTCACTGAAATAAAAAAATTCTCTTAAATAATTAATGAAATTTTAATTAATAAAATAAAAATTTTTGTGTTTCAGGTACGTACAAGCAGACAATACTAATTGGCCTAACAAATAGCTTTACTGTGAGTAAAATACCAAAAGAAGGTTAAATTAAAAAAAATTAAAAAATCCGTAGTATTGTATAATATTATGAATTATAAATGATAATTTAGTATAAATTTATCTCTAAAAGTTGAGCGGATAAATCCACCGTCTCTTATCCCTGTCACGTCGTAAAATAATTAAAGTACGTTATTCGTTGGAATAGCATGCTCATTTTGAATTAGCGTCTGGATCGACTGTGATGTTCCTTATTTCAGGTTCTATTCTTTACCCTCAACATTTTCAGAGTCATAACGAGGTTAAAGAAACGACTTGCTGGCATTTCTCGAGAGGGCGTCTTCGTCTTCCTCGGCTTAGCTGACTTTCACAGTATAAACTTTATCTATACATATATATATATATATTAAGTTAGAGCTCGAGTGAGGAGTGAGGAGTGAGGAACACCGAACGGGGAGTACCCGCCAGTGTATAGCGATCATGAAATAAGAAAGAGCGCAATAGATGCTCCTGCGGTTTAGTTGGAAATAAAAGGAAGACGAGCCGTGGAAGAAGAAAGAAAGAAAGGGAGAGAGAGAGAGAGAGAGAGATAGCTTCTTATCTCGAACAACTCTGCTTATCGTCTTGGCTCTCAAGGGAAAAATACTTCCGCAGTCAGTGTCTTTTTTTCCCTTCGAGACGTAGTTACCTTAATCGAGCTACCAGAAAACCTCTTGCATTTTCTCTATTATTTCTATGTTCTTTTCCTCCTCCGACCTCTGAGATATTTCCATCGCGTGTTTTTACTGAACATTGTATTTTAAATGTTTGCACTGCCTAAACTATTGAACACCCGGAACCCGACACTCGCCTTTACTTATTTTACTATTTTTTATAAATTTTATACATTTTACTCCGAATTCTCTGAAATATTGCACGCCAAATAATTGTTATTGCGCTTATTTATTTTTCACAACTCTCGAGTGCTTTGCGTCTTGCTTCAGGTGAATTATATGCCTTTTTTTCGGTAATTCAACAAGTCAAATAAAAAGTCAGAAATATTTTACGATAAAATTTAACTGACAACTTTTCATATTTTTTAACGACAAGATAACAACTTTTGCAATTAATGAAAATGTAATTACAATTAGGATTTTATTTCAGTACAGTCGGATAATTGATTATAATTAAATGGCTTAAATATCTTTAGTATACTGTAATTAAATCTTTACTTTAAATTATCAACAATTAAGCTTATTAATAATTTTTATAAAATAAAAATATTCTAAAAATTGCCAAAAAAAAAAATTTTAATTTTGAATAAATAAGACTTTTGATTATGAAAGAGTTGGTGCAACGAGCAAAGAGTGTGTGCTAATACACGAGTATCAGAAATTCATCATTACATTAAAAAATCACGGAAAATAATTGCCCAAGTCTAGGAATAAAAAATTTAAATAGAATTTTTGGGGTGAAAAATTTTTATGAAGGATTAAAAAAATCTCCATTAATTTAATTAACAATTATCAATTAATAAGGCATCAAAAATATAACTGGCAATTACAATATAACTGTTCAATTACATGAAATTCAAAGTAAACAAATTTATTAAATGGAATGCATGGAGCATGCACATTAAAGACATTAAATAAAGCGCAATATAATTATAATTATCAAGTATAATATACTAATTAAATGTAAATAATAATTACTGTTGTATATTGTAGATTGTCGATAATATTAATGCACATCGATGGCTCAACAAATAAAACCAATTACACGGTTAAACTCAAACGGACCCGCGGCTAGAATTAAAAAGTTCAATTAAATAAGTATAAATAATAATTAATATTTATTTAGTAATTTGCGGGAAAGTTTTTTAATTTGCATTGATATTACACCGTATGCTCGAGAGTATTTAGACGGCGGGGGTTTTTCCGGTAGGAGAATTGGAACCCAGTGAACTGGGATTAACGCGAATCGAATAGAATGACATTGAAGGTTTATAAGGTGCCGGGTGGTAATTTCAAAAGTTGTACCAGCAAAGATAGAAGATAGAAGAAGGTATTTTCTGGTGAGACGGAACGAGAGGCTTCAAGAGGAGGTCATGGAGGGTAGAAATAGGAAACGCAGAAACCCTGAAAAAATAAAAGAACGAACGAAACCGGCGACGTCGTTTATCACGTAGTTTTTACCTCCCCGCGAACCGCCGCCCGACGTCTGACAGCCGTCACGTGTACGCGGTTAAGAGTACAGACCCCGTATTCTGGATTCTCGGTTCCAGGTTCTTATTCCGTAGGATAGAAGAGTCAGACACCAGGCCTACAACAAACTCAACCAAAAGAAAGAATAAGATGAGACGAAAAGACGCGCCGACGCATGCTGTGACTCTACATCTATATCTATAGTTAGTCGCTCTGTTGAGAAGTTGGCGACGTAAAGTCGTCAAGGTCCTGCGGGACTCTGAGACGGAGACGGTGCACTGAAAAAGTTGTTAACAAGCCAATCTACGCCCAAATGACTTGGAAATATTCACACCCGGCCGGAAATTATAAGCTTCCTCGAATTTTCAAATCTACTGACAACCAGACGTGAGAGACAGATGCCTTTTAACTTGTCGCTATCTTTATGTTGTCACTCTCATGTTTAGATTTCGGTATGCTGAGTTTATCATTTTGTGATGCTTGAGGTTAGAAATTGGTTAATTGCGCGTGACATTTTTTTTTTGGTTTTTTTTTTTTTTTTTTTTTTTTTTTTAGATGAAGTAATTTTATCTTCAAAATTTGATCGAATTTTTTTTAATATTGAAAAAATTACTGAGTTTTGATAATTATTTTTTATTGTTTATTTTGTTCAAATTAACTATTAAAAAAAATTTTTTTTTCAATTCTCAACTCTACAAAAATGAATACATTTTTACGTATAAAAATTTTGTGTACTAAGTCACTCAATAGTGTACAAAATGACAAAAAATTTGCAACTATGTAAACTTCATCCACCCAAATGACTCTGAACACATGGAATCTCAGCATATTTGCAGTTAAATTAACAATTAAATAACCGGGAGTTCTCTAATTAATTGGATAGCTAAATAAATAATCCATCAGTAGAGCAAACATTATTTAAGGATACCACAAGAGTAATTCAAGGGCACACAGAGTGAAGGATAGCAGATGATGATGATGAGGACTCGGATGTAGCCGGTTCCCGGTTGCCAGTTCCCGGTTTGGATGTTGTTGCTGCTGTTGATACTCGAATAAGTAGAGCGAGTATGATTACCGAAAATTGGCTGTAGCGTCCGTACCAACATCACCGATCTGTGTGCACACACATCCCCAGATTCACACATCCACACACCGAGATTCCATAGATATACAAGAGCAGAGTATCAACGAGTCGATTAGTGCCCCGTGAATTCGCAGTGTCTGTTTCACCGGTGGCTTTACATAGCATTTGTGGTCTGAATGTACAGCCCGCCAGTTTGCGGCCTGTTCCCGTTAGTCGAGGCGACGTTAGTTAGCCTGATTGTTTATTTACTAATTAGTTGTACTCCCTCACCCTGGCGGCTCTTACTCCCAGAGCTCACATACTCACACACCCGGTCTACCAACAGATCCTGCACCCACTTACGCTTCCACATTCCTACTGTCACTGCTCGAGTACCAAACTATAACAGTACACCACCACCCCAAACCCGAAAGGTATATAATATATACCAGTGTATATCCTCCGTAACACTATCGTCTTGTATCAACTAACTGGCTCCTTCTGCTGCTGCTGCTGCTGCTGCTGCTGCTGCTGTTGCAGATCTAGCTTCATCTTCCATCTTCCATCTTCTGTATTTTCTCTTCTATCTCTTGTTGTTGTTGTTTGCCAACCATTTATTTCATTTACAACATTTACCGTTTAATTCATCTGCAAATACTATTAATAGATCATCATTTAAATCAAATTCATTAAACTGTTTGCTTTTGCGCTTCTATTTCATCCTAATCGCTTTATCTCCATCTGTTTTATTGAATTAAACTGTTAATACTCTTACAACAACTAAAATTCATCTGTTATTGTTGTTTATTCCAACTATCTATGACCGTATTCCCCACAATTTTGAAGGAATCTTAATGAAACTGAAGGGAGATCTGCTTTGAGGTGTCTTTAAGCTTCAATTTCAGTTTGATCAAAATCGGTCGATTAGTTTCAAAATGGCGGGTATTATTTAAATGTTAAAAGAGAAAAAATTTATGACTACGTTTTTTAAATTGATAAAAAAATTGATTGTAAAGTAAAATGAGAGTACGATAATAAAAATAGTATCGTTAGCATTGATGAAGAAGCAGACATTTAATATTTAAAATAAAAAGTATCTCTTGTTTTAATGTTTTTCCCGTCGAGAGATTATTACACTTCAAAGAAACAAAGCGCAGTATTAGTACACAAAGTAACTAATAAATAATTCCAATAATATTCCCTTTTGCTTGAGCGCTTGTAATGAAACTGGTGAATGTACCATGTACCATTACAGTTAATTAATTTACAGCACCCTCATCAAGTTTATGCGGATATCGAAAAGGTATCGTGCACGCTCAAAGTGTTCACTTAATTGCAAAGGCGCTAATGGCTTTCTATCTGTACTCAAGTTTCGCTATAAGCATGCACACTTGTGTCATTAATAGTTCCGCAGTGATTCAATAGACGTACAACATCTTCTTTATTCATTAATATCTACAGGTATAAGCTCCGGAGCAACCTGGACCATTAAAAAAATAATACAGCTCTCAATAGTTTGAAAATTGATCATCTCTCATTTTTAAAAATAGATCTAATGGCCATATTACCCACAATATTGAAGAGAAGTCTAAAAAACTGAAGAGCCTTCTTCTTTGAGATGTTCTTGAGGTTGTCTTTCAAAATAAACAAAATCGATCGATTTAATTCAAAATGGCGGCTGTTATAAAAATCTCAAAAAGCTAAAAGTTGATAATTTCATTTTTATTTTTGCACTTTTGATAAAATATCGGTTCTAAATACCGGAGTTGGTCATTCTTTTGCTTAGATGTCGGTACCTACAAACCAGAAAGAGCCTCAATCTTTTATTTCTTCGATTTTATCAGACTTTATTACCGGTCTTTCCTTTCGGCAACTAGATACATCTTATCTCTTCTCTCAGTCGGTGGTTGGTTTTCGATCTCTGGTGTCTCTATCTCCATCAGTAGCAATACTGTCCCATCATTGATATGACGTCGTATAAAAGAGTAGAGAGGAAGAGGAAGAGCAGAGTACAGTAGAGTGAACCATGTGCTGGAGTGTAAAATAAACTGGGCAAGAAAACTCTAAAGGAGACTGAAGTTATATAGACAGGAAATAAAAGGATCATTTTAAAGAAGGTGGAAGGTTATAGGTATAGCAGAGGTTCTGCTTCGGAAGAACAAGATGAATAGAACAAAACTTTTTAAAAATGAACAAGATAAAAATGAAAGGAGAAAAAATGTTGTTTCAGAGGAGAGCTAGAGTAAAAATATAAATAAAAATAAGTAGCTGTCTCGAGTCTTTTAGTTCTGTTGGCTCGAGACGGTGATGGAACTATCCAAGACAAAGTACCTGTCTAAAAATATCACGGCAAATAACTTGTATTTGCTATATTGTAATGTACTTTAACTAAAAACTGATAATGGGGCTTAACTTTATATTTTTAAAAGTTTACGCGCTTCTGATTAATAGCGCAAACTAACTTTTTAATTTAAGATTTAGTAATGTTGTAGATGTTTCCGTCCTCTGACTTTTATAGTTCATTTTTTCTATTCCTGATTAGAGTTCTTGTTTTAGATTTTTTTTTAACTTTGCACAGATTCAGTTGAAATTTATTCAAGAAATTTAACATCATTTCCATCAATTTTGACATCACTCACAAACTCTTTATTGATTCTCAAATTTTTTAATTTCCCTCTAAAAAGAAATAAGTTCAAAAATAAAAAACTATAAAATTTCATCACCAATATTCAATTTTTTCCATTATAAAATATAAAAATTAAAAAAAAAAAAAACTTCTACTAAAATTCTTGCCTCACAGAAATTGAATTTCACGCAATAAACCCGTAAAATTAGTAGGTTATGTAGGTCATCCCCGAACAACATTAGCCTTTTCATCCCCAGCGACTGGTTTCTTTTCTATCGCCGTAAAAGTTTTGAGTTTGGTTTCTTGAGCTTGTACACAACCCGACCGCCATTACCGCAAGCTCGGGTCCGGTCGGTCTTTGCACCCTGGAAAATAAGTTAAAAGAACAACTTGGGGACAAGGACGAGGACGAGAACGAGGAGAAAAAATCGAAAAATCAGAGCAGATTCTCAACTATCCCGATGGCCGCTATTGGCGAGCTGACCCCCGAGGCTCTCGTTCCGGAAGAGCACATACACAGCGGAAGGTCCTCCATTCCCTTACATACTATCCACCATCCGTCCCAAGGGTAAAATAACTTTGCTCTTTCTCCTTCCTCAGCTCCAGAGTCCAGACTCGGTGACCTCTTACTTCTTCTTCTTCTTCTTCTCCTTCTTCTGTGTCTTCTTCATCTCTCTTCGTAATTTTCCGTCAATTATCCAGCAATCGGAGTGTCGCTATCTAATACATTTGTCTTTCATTTTTTCGATGATGATCATAACACAATAAAAATAAAAAGAGGAATGATGATAATGCGATTTGTTGATAAAATAAATAAAGAATTCAATCAGAGATTAATAAATTCCCACACGTCGTTATCTCTTTTGCCGGTCGGTTTTTTCGCCCTTTTTATTCAACATCCCTCTTAATTCAGTGAGTGTCTTTATTTAACTACCGGCTGGTCGTTTCCGCAAGCGCCTCGCCAACTTCTAATGAAGAAAAAGTCCCGTAGGATGCCCCCGAATAATCCAACAGAGCCGAGGATAGAGAACTGAGGACGATGGAAGAACGCCGGCGCCGTATATCTCGATCCTACAAAATTAGCTTAATCTCAATTTAGATCTTGCGGATTAATGACGTCGTCAATCAGGAAACGAAGAAATTTCATTTAATTAGAAAAGTTTATTAGAAAACATTGCGCCTTTTTTGCATCAGAGAAAATTCAATATTTAAATTCGTCTCTAAATTTTTTTTTCGAAAGAGATTTTCGTTAATTGAGAATAATATTTACATCCAATAAGAACCAATTTGTTTTTTTTCCATACTATCATTTTAATTATTGACCAAAATAAGTTTTTTCTTCCACGGCGCCTCAATCCGGATACTTTATAACTCGTAAAAAATGTTTGCGGAGTCATGAAACGTTCGCGAGCAGACAGAAGACCATTTACGCATTCCTTGGTTCATGTTAGACAACCGGGACAAGAGGAAAGATCATGGTGCCTACGTGACCCAGAGCTATTCTGTGTTTTACAATATCAAGTTTATATCTAGGACTATATATTACACCTTTCTGCCTCCTACGTACTCTGTACTTGGTGCTTGTCCTACTAGAGTTATATCGCATTTTTGGTATTTGTTTTAAGCTTCCTCCTCACCCGTCACTTTTATTCCGACTTATTGCCCAAAGCTTTCTTTTTTAAATATTTATATTGGCTCTATTATGCTCCGCTGCTTCCTGCTGGCTCTTTTTCGTCAGAACGCCATTTTTATGAAGCATTAACCTATTTTATGCTTATTATCAGATTCGAGTGATTGACAATCATATATATTGAAACTTTCACACAAAAAATACTTCATTCGTCAATATTAGGAATTAAAAAAAAAATATTAGTCTTGAATGTTTCCAACAGATGGCGCAGTGTCGCTAAATCTTTTCCTAAGAAGAGAGTTCCCAAAAATAATACAAAAAAAATTTTTTTTTTATGCTATTACATGTTTTATGCTCATTAATTTTTTCTATAAGGTTTTTACAAAAAAAAAAAATTTCTTAAAATTATTATAAGAACCTAAATACCAACTGTTTAATTTTTTTCAAAATTTCTCCAACAAAATAGACAGATTACAGTCCAGCTGACCGTAACAAAACCTAAATTATCTCCCAATTTATCACCAAAATTAATCCCTACATCTAATAAGTCACCTAATAAATCAATTCGCTATAATCGGTCCAAAAGTAACAGCATAAAATTTCCAATAAATCTCATACTAATAGAATAATACCTACATAACCAATTTTTCACTTTGATTGATACCTCACCAATAGCAAAGATAATGATAATGATCAATCAACTTCAAAACAACCGGCTGACTTTCGAAAACAATAGAAGTAGCCTTCAAGACCTATTAATCGAAAGTAGTCTTCGATTTGAGCTTAATAACAGCAACCTAGCTAACAGGTTAATGTTGCTAACCAACATGACTGCGTTGAACCTTTCAATAGACGTCTCAAAGATGGAGCCGAAGTTCTGCGGCTGTTGTTCCTTTCAGAAGCCAGAAGTTTAGTTAAAGGAGAGTTTTGATCTCGAGGTTTCCACGACAAAACAACTTTTGAGGCTCATTATTTTGGACATGCTTCTCCCGCTCTCCGTGTTCATCATACGGGGTTGAAGGAAGAGCCAGTTAACTGGCAAAAGCACCACCACCACCATCACCATTACCAGTAGTATCAATACTAGCACTAGTTTAAGTACAAGTACAAGTGCAGAAACAGCAACAGTAATTCGAGGATAGTAATTGAGAGATATTGCTCATCGTACCGTGCAGCTGGTACATTGCCGCACATTATCCCTCGCCTGAGGCTTCCGGACCCTCCAATTGGTAGGTTGTTTGCCGCCTTTTCCATCTATACCAAACTAAACACCGTGCAGACATACAGACATTCAGCGATATACGTCTTAACCTTAACCAATACCAGGGATCTCGGTGGAACCCTGGCAGAGCACAGTCCAAGCTAGATGTTGATAGAGGAACTTGCTATATCACCCTCCACTCGCGGTTTATTTGGTTTTGGTCTTTTCTCCAGCTCCAGTTCCAGTTTGAGCATCAGCATCAGCTCCCAGCTCCTTTTATTTTATTTATTTATTTGCCTTCTTCTGTTATGCCGTTTTTTTGTTTTCGATTCCTGTTTGCTCGCCTTATTTCGGTCTATCGTTTCGTTTTCGTTCAGCCCGAGCTCTTGTTTTGTTTTTCCGTATCCAGCAAAGTGTATTGCGTGAAATCTCCTGGGTATCGAAGCATCCTCGTGTCCTCGGGGCATCTACCGAATGTAAGACGGGAAAGAGAGGCCAGGGGATGGAGATGGAGATGGGCTCGAGTGGAAAGTCCCGAATAGTCACGGATCGTTTCCTCCTACGTGTGTTGCTATACATATAGACTACTACGTATCTTTCCTCTGTCCTCATTTTCAGTCTAGTCCTCCTTTCTTACGTTATCCATTTTATTTTCTTGTCCTTGTTTTTTTTTTTTTTTTTTTTTTTT
>JZSA01001371.1:0-34155 GCA_000956155.1 Cotesia vestalis
AAAAAAAATTCTGTGTGGATATTTATGATTATATTGAGGTACAGAAAAATTTATTTTCCAGGCTTAATTAATAAAATTGACATTTAAATTTTTTAATTAACTTAAAATTAAAACTGTCTTAAAACTTTATCCAATCAAAAAAATGAAAAGTTTAAACCCGCAAATAAATTACATGACATTTACGAAAGAAACTTGACTAAAATAGAATTAAAATGTCACTCAAATTTAAAAATTAATTAACAAAAGTACATTTATACTTTAGCAGCTGACACTATTAATTTTAACAGGAATCCATCGTTCTATTTAATAATAATAATAAAACTAGCAATATCACGAATTCATCTTAAAAAGTTGACCCGAGAGATGACAAAACTTTTAATTAAATGAATCTATTTTCTAAAGTATATGATAAAACTTTAAAAAATACATGTGTTTTAGCCTTAAGTATATATGCGATATAATATGATATTCTATAATTAAAAACGATATTACCTTCTAGTCGGTATATATATATTTAATTTTCATACACGAGACTGAGTAAACAAAGTGATAGGCAAAATTAATTAAACATTTTCCGAGAATAGTTAATGAAGTATAAATACGACAAACACACGTTAAAGTATGAAAATTAATAGGGGGGAATATTTAGGAGAGGAACTATAGAGTATAAAGGAGAAAGATAAAACAAAACTCGAATAAATTATAACCATGGAATGTTCTTGTGTGTGTGTGTGTTTATTAGGGGTAATTGTAATTGTGCTTGTATGAATCTAAGTAAAAGTACAAGAGACAGAAGAGAGGAGCGAAAAGACAGAATACAGAAGACACAAGTAAAGACTAAAGTTAATTTAGTTGTCAGCTGGACAGACAGGGCGAGACTACACGCGAAACTATTCTCATTCCTTGAGGAAGCTCCGGGGCATTAAATGGCATACTTTAATGGGAAAATGTCAGATTTCTTCGGCAATGATGTCAGCGGCGTCTTCTTTCCTTACTTTGCTTGTTTTTCCGTATTCTCCGTACCGGCGAAACAAAATACACAAGACTGAAGATTCAAGAGTCACTCTTTAGGACCAACAGAAAGGAGAAAAGTAAGAGCAGGTAATGTTGTAGCTGAGAATAACCACCCCAGTCTCCTCTTTGCTCTATAGGTATGTTCGTACTCAGCACAGGTACTAACTGAAGAACTGAGGAGCTGAAACTTGAGGAGCTTTCACTGAGAGAAAAGGAAAATTTCCTGTTATGAGGTGTCGGGTGGATGGAGAAAGCTTCTCTCTAGAGCTTGTTTCTCACTTATATTCTCAAATTATCGCATTCAAAACACTCACGTGAAATTACAGAAACTCTAATCAGATGGAATTAAGTTATGGATTTTGTGTTATGAAATATTACACGGAAATACAAAACAAAAAGTTCCCGGTTTTATTTGCAGTCTTCAAAATGGAGCTTTTATTTAAAATTCTGGATCAAATTTTGTAGATACAAAAAAATCTCCCTTCCTTTCTCCAAAATTTAAATTTAAAGCTTAAGGATTGGTTCTTAATTTCCAAAAGTTTAAAGTAGAATTTTGATAATAATTATTAACTTTTAAATTTATTCTATCCTATTTTTTTTTTTTTTTTAATCTTATACTTTCAAGTATCTATTGGACATAAGACCTAAAAAAATGACACAATAATAGTTGCAAAATCTGAAACCTCGAAAAACAAAGTTAACAAATTTAATATTGAAAAATCAATAAAGTATAAAATTCCCACTAGGAAATAAAAGCAATTTAAAGTTTCGCCGCAATGAAAACAAAAAGCTAAAAGCTAAAAAAAGGGGAAATCAATGACAGTTTTATTAAAAGTCGTAAATAAATAAAATGTCGGTTAAAAGTAAATTTAAACAATTAAGTCAGTGGATTCAAATTGAACTTCACCGAGCGGGCAGACGTTGACAGGAGCCTCGTTGTTAAAGAATCAAAATAACGGTGATGTATTTCGCGACAAAGTGGCTTGATTGTTGTCGCGACGTTGAAAAAGTTTATCGGTCATGCCGAACCAGCTCTATATCTATACGTCTGTCTGTTTTTGGATGTTGTATAGATATACAGAGATATACAGAGTAGCATTCGAGCAGCAGCAGCAGCAGCAGCACCAGTAGCAACAACAACTCTGAACTGAACCGAGTATGAGCGAACGCGCGTTAACATCCTACGCGGTTTTCAAGCGCGTTAGTTTATACCACCAAGTAACTGGTGGAGACATGCCCATGAACAACGTGTCCCAGCACTCTTGTGTACCCACTACACATATATATATATATATCTATATATCTATAGATCTATACAGAGGAGGATAATAATAATGCAGAGAGTGAATGGTTTAGATGGAGATGGAGGTGCAGAGAGTGAGTAGCAACACTAACACTCTATATACACCGGATATGTCTCTGCACCACCCCGGCTGGCTCTTTCCCTGTTATCCATTACCTCCCACTTTCACCCCCACCCTTTCCCCTTTACTTGGCACTTTGGTACATAAAATATAACCATGCCAGTTGCTGTCTGATGCAGTTTAAATTCTATCCACCCTGTCGCCGACCTCCTCCTCCCTTCTGGACCCGCCGGTATTCATATATGGATATTTCATATATTTCGTACTCATCTATCATTTAATTTTGACTTAATATCCGTCAATATACCACTCGCTTTTGTTTTTGCTTTGTCTGCCAATGGGTAATGGAAAAATTTTAACTATTTGTGATAAATTATTTTTCAAATGGATTTTTATCCAGAAATTTAAAAAAATTAAATGGAAAAAATAATTCCTAAAAATTATTTAAGCAAGTTAAATTTTAATAAAAAAAATTTTTTTCAAACAAAAATAAACATTTATAATAATTTTAATCTAAAAAAATTGAGCTAATAATTTATTTTGAAGTTTTATAAAAATTTCAAAATTTTGAAGATTTAATTTTTTTTCTGTAGTTCTAAATATATAAAAAAAAAAATAAAATATAGTACTTTTATATATTTAAACTATAATTAATAATTTTTGAAGCTCACAATCAATTTTTTATTACAATTAAAATCCGTCCAAAAATTAGCTACTAAAAATGTATTTTTCATATTTTTAACATAAATTTTTTCCAACGAGAATAAATGTCCAATCTTTTCAACTTGTCATGATATAAATTTAAATAAATATTGATTTAACGCTTAAATTTTTTCAAGTATCGTTATTTCCGATCACGAAGTAAAATTCACGTGGGAAGATCGAATTCAAAAGGAATAAATATAAATATATATAAAATAAATAGGAATAATAATGACCCAGTAGGCAGAGGTGTAAATTTTTGAAGGTTAAAGGAGGAATAATCCGTTTTATTGGATGATTATGGAGGGTAAAGTGTCGGGGGAGTAAAATGATGTTCCATTAATAAGAAGACTAAAGAGTGGGAAGAGAATCGAAGCCAGACGGTCTACCTACTTTCCAACAATACCCACGTCCAACTTTCTGAGAGCAATGGCTCGTATTCATCCCTTTCTCGTTCACCGAGAACGTTTTACGACTTTATTTATAGAGAACGCCCGTTTGCCAATCTCTGTTCCTATATCCTATCCCGGAACCAGGGAACCGAGTGCTGTCCTACAGGCAAACTGTTTTCGAGTAGACAAAAGGGTATTAGCCACAATGAAAAATCCCCACGATCGCTAATAGACTTCTCCGCTGAATAAGATGAATAAACTCCTCCCAACTCCCCTCGATTCCCCGTCAATCCTCTCTATTTGCCTTTTTATCACTTTCCTGGTGTCACAGGACGTCAAACTATTTTTTTCTTACATCGTTTATTAAGGGAAATTCTTAATTCAATTTAAAGTCTCTCTGCTGGGGCTTACTTCAGTGGAATGACAATTTTATCTAGGATTTATCTTTCCTCAAATTTGACAACTTTTTTTTCTTTTCAGACTTTTATGACCAATTATTCTACCCACAATTTATTACACAAAAAAATCTCTTTTAGTTTTTAGCAATTTAGATTAATTTTTTCATTTTTTATAGAAGAAAAAAATTTATTTAAATATTTTTTAGCCAATATTTAGAAATTTTTTCGTTCAAATTTTGTTTTTTGAATCAAAATAATTTTTTTTATTTGCATTATCGTCCAAAATTCTCCACAAAACCCAAAATACTTAATCTTAAGCCAATTTTTGAGTTCAAATTAAAAAATAGTTCAAAATTTTTTCTTCAAAATTACTAAGTAAGCTTCACTTTATTTTTTCAAACTCAAAAATGCCCTATTTGACCAAATTTTACTATTATATTTAATTTTAAAAATTTTGGCACCTCTAAAAAAATCTCCAATTTAGATTAAATCACCCAAACCTATGTCCTAACACACACATTCGCGATAAATACACTGATCTCAGTCGCTATACCCCAAAAGGTCAAAAGTTCGTAGATAATTATTCACATAATTTTTTCCGAGCCGATTCTACCCAGCAAATTTAAAAATTAAAATATTCCGTCTCGAAAAATAAAAAGCAACAATCTTCTATCTTCTTTTTTCGTCATTAAATCAATTTTTCAGCATACATTTTATCCAGAACACATCCATTCGTGTTTCGTATAAACTTACAATATTTATTTATATTTTTATTACCCAGGCAGCCTAACTTCTTTATACCAAATAAAAGTCACTCAATATTTTTTCACGGTGTACACGGTACTTGTTGTCGTATCATGGCACTCCCAGTTACCCGCCCATTTCTTCTTCTTATTCTCAGTCGTCTTCTTTATCAACCACATATACAAACACAAACATAAATACAAATATAAGTAATATAAGGGACACCGAAACTTATTCGATCGTCTGGGTCTCATCCATTTTGCTCGGAACGAATTCTTGCGGGCTTTGAGATTTCTCAGCTGACACAAGGCATGCAGATAAATGTCGTCTAATTAACGCAACTACGTTATTAATTAAAACACTAAATCCATATTATTTATATTTTGTCATTATAATTATCACCCTGAGCCTTCTTGCTACATTTTTTGATGTCTTTATTTATAAAATACGGTAAAAAAGTTTATTTTTATAAATTGACTCGTTAAAAGTCCCGAGAATTTTAATTGGCGGTATAAATTTATTTAAAACTTCATTTATCACGAGGAATAAGTACGAAAAATTACTTCAAATTTTTCAGCATATTATTAAAGTTTAAAATAAAAATATTAAACATTTCCCCTAAAATAAGCTAAGCAATTCCCGGTTGTACTTTATTTAGCTAAATAATTAATGACCAAGAGTCTATTATTGGTCAGTTGACTCCTGGACTAGCTATAAATTTTTAAGTACCTGGTTCGATTCCGGGCGTGAATAAAACAGTAGCTTATTTCCGAGCTCATTCTTTCACTGTTAAATATTGACACGGTAAAAATAATTAAAGGCAGACGAATGGTAATTAACAATTAAAGTCAAAACCAAGAGACCGATTCTATTTTTCTATTTTAGTAAACAATTGTCTCTAGACGATCTCTAGAAAATTTTATTTGTTAAGATATATAAGATTAAACTCACAAGAACTCGATAATTTAATAATAATGTAGGTTACATATTTCTATAAATATCTGTAAATTTTCGTCTGCTGCTCAATTATGCGCTGAAAATCAGTTATCTCCAACTGTTTTCTTCGATAGACTTTATATAAGATAAAAATAAATTTAAACGAGCCGATTTTGTTTAAAAATTCAGACCTTGAACAGAGCAAAAATTTATAAATAGAAGAATCTTTATTTATTTTTTACAGAGTTAAAAATTAAAATGAAATTCCGTCAATCGCAAGACACGGATATATTTCACGTGGGACACTTACTTTATCTTAATAAATAAAATAGACACACATTTTAGTCCCGTAAAAACAAGTGTTGCTCGGAAAGATAAATGTGAGAGAGTATTAAAAAACTGAGAGTAAAAAAAATCTCCGTGTCAACGCGATGACCTTATTCGAGATAAATAACGATCGGATCTAATGAATAGCTTCCTTATCATATCACATACTGTAATTTTATAATTATTCTATTTAATCTCTATTTGCATTAATTTAACAAGATTATTTACTTTAAATATATCTTTTTTGGGGATTTATTCAGATCTATCCGTCTCGTCTGTAGATAATACATCTTGGGACTCGATGAGTCACGGAAAGAAATTCTTTTATTTTAAACGAATCAATTTTTAATAAAATTGTTTGAAATTTTCGAAAATGGTTAGTAGCCGCCATTTTAAAACTAATCGATCGATTTATTTGAAATTTAAACTGAACCTTAAAAATACCTCTAAGAAAAAGCCCCTTCAGTTTCATTGAGCTTACTTCAAAATTAAGGGGCATTATGGCCATAGTATTAACAAAAACAGTTAAAATCATAAAAATTCCTGCTAAAACGAATGCAATAATAGGATCTCGACAAAACTCCTTCTAAAAATAAAACCCCGAAAGACGATAACGTTTGGTTTATTTAAAAGTTGAATAAATACTTGAAATGTATATTTATGATGATAAATAAAATCGCAACATGACCTGGAATAAATTTAAAAAATAGGTGAATCGATATTCAAGAAATAGTCTCGTATATATTTCAATGTAAACAATTGATGTCTCTTCTAAAACTAGTCTTGATATATATATTATCCGTCTTATTCTTATTTTATGAAACTACTCGACTAGAATCTCGCGGGAGGTACCGGCGTCTCTACAACCCACTCGATCGTTTTATTTCCCTATCCATGGGCCCATATACATGGCTTATACATACAAATGTATACATCTTTTTTAAGAAGGAAAAAGTTTTGAATCACCGACTAACGTGCCCCCAAGAAGAAATAACAAGTACAAGATATTTTACCGAGCTTCTCCTAAACTTTATTATTTCTCTTTCTTATTATTTTATTTTTTTATCTTTATCTTACATTTTTTATTGTTATTTTGTTATTTTTTAGTGAGCTTGTTCCTTATTCATGGTATCCTTATCCCTCTTTGTCTATCTCTATCTCGGTCGTTCTTCTCTTAGGACGTCGTAAATGCAGGAGGAATAGCGACAAGACTCCTAAAGTATTATCGCTGAGGAGTAGGTGGTACCAGGACAAAATCGGGTCGAAAGATAGAAGCTACCCGTAATGTACACATACATACATACAGATATATGTACCGACGCCAAACTTGTAGAGGAACTACAAGAAGAACAAGAAGAAGAGCTCGTGACTACTCCCGAGAGAAAAACCGGGGTTGAGAGGGAGTTAAAGGAGTTCAGAGTTTGGGGGTGAACTACCGGGGGGTTAAAGAACCGTCCTCGCAAATACCATCACGAGTTTAGATTTCCGAGCTAGCGCCAAGTGCATGCTTACTTTTTAACTATTTTTTTTTCATCAATCATTTTGGAGCTTTTTTGGAAATTATTATAATTTTAATAGTCGACTATTTTAATATAAAAAAAAAATAGAAAAGGGCAGATGATCCATCTCGATGGAAACTAATAAAAATTTTTACAGTGGTGATTCACTAGGACAAAAGCGCTTAGTTATTGAATCAAAAAGCAATAACCATTTTCGACTGACGGGAAGTTTTGTTTCATATGTTATTAATATCTCGATAAAAATCTGTTCACACAAAAAATAACTCCGCATCACCTAATACTCGACCAGTTGATCAAATAATTTTGCATTTAATATCTGATCAAAGGGAACACATGAAATGTTTCAGTTCAATTTAGTGATATATATTCATTCCGAATCGCGGAGTATTGAAAGTTTTTGTCCGGTGACAGTGTTTAATTTCAGAGTATGGAAATATTCATCAGTGTTTGGGAGTCAATCGAACTTTTGACCTGCTGTTTTATGAAAAGCTCCTGGATTTAGTTATTATGTGACATTGAGATCTTAATCTGATTTACAATTCTAAAATATTTTTCTAATTTACTATTTGATTTAATATTTAATATAATACAGTCTCTAAAAAAAATTAATTTATCAATTTTTTTATCAGTGTATAATTTTTTTTACACATCCCGACATAAAAATAAATCATATCAAGCTCAAAATAGTCAAAAATGTTTGTATATTATTTTTGAAAAAACTTAGTTTTTAAAATTCCCGATAGGTGGGGCATGGTAGCTAAATCTTCTCACTACTAAAGAGTTAACTTTTAAAATATGAATATGGATAATTTTTTTTTTGCTATTTTAAGTAACTTATCGATCATATTTTTCATTTTGATCGATAATTAAGCCGATTATCGTCCAATGAAAGACAATTTCTCTGAAAAATATAAAAAAAAAATTTTTTTTTTTATTTCTTTAGAATTAAATGAATAACTCACTAATGCTAATACTAATTCTAATGCTGCTTTCATAAAATCGTTAAAAACAGTGAATAGTGTCCCCGGACGACAGTAAGAACAAAAGTTGAAACATAAATGAAAAGAGTAAACTTAAATTTAAGTCACGATTTGTCTTTGCGATAAGAAGAGTTAAGTAAAGTACTTTAAACGGATGGGACAGAACTGTCGAGCAAACAATTAACGAAGCCAATCACTATGGGCAAAGGGACCACAAATGGGGGCGGAATGATCCTAGAAGGATGTTCCCTGATAAATATTAACGAGTTGCTCCCAGTAATGTAGATTCAACCGTAGATTGAAACTCGAACAGAGGTGGCGCTGAGGTGAAGGTAAAGGTGCTCTAACTAGTGGATCCGCGTCATTGGGCGCGAGCAAATCACATTCTGTTTTCTCTTCTCTGTCTGAAGAGAATCTTCCTCTTACTCCGCTGGTTCGAGTTGTGTTCGACTGTTATTTAAATTACGCCTTCTGTTGGTCTCTCCTGTCCCTTTGGTGTCTTCGCTTGAACTTTGCTGCACCCGCAAACTCTTTAGAGACACCCGCGTCCATCAGAACCGTCCCGAACTTTTTTTTTTTTTTTTAAGTATAAAAAATTGTAATTTATTATTTTTTAATTGCCTGGATTGGGATCTTTTGTTTGCTGTGTGGAAAAAAATTTGATCACGGCCAGACGCTTTGTAAATGCTGATAGACGAAATAGATTTTTTTGAGAGAAAATAAAAATTCATTTCTGCCATAGGGGAACTTAAGTGAAAAGTTGGAAGCAAATATAGCCGATATGTGGGTGTTTAAATATTTAAATTACTTTTTTTCGTCGAAATTACTGATTAATTTATTTTTTTAATTCTTCTCTTTACTTTGAGATTAGAAAAAAAATTATTTGCTCGTTTTTTTTTTTAGCACACATTGTTAATTAATTCCCGATTAAAGTTTAGGTTTTAGTAGGGGCTTTTTATAAATCGCTTTGCCGTGATGAAAAGTTTAAAATTATTATTTATTATGATGTTATTTTTTGAATATTCATCGTTGAGTTTATTTCTGATAAAATAAAACTTCTGGACCGATTAATTCGTAATGAAGCTCCACTTTTTTGAATTTTTTTTTTTTCATATTCAATGATTGACGAAAAGTAGGAGTATGAATTGAAAATCATTATTAATTCTTTTTGATCAATATTTAAATTTATGTGCATTAATGCTTGGGTATATTCAGCCGATTATGAATTATTGAAATTTTAATAATAATAATAATTATTATTATATTTTGAAAAAACCTTTTTATAGAAAATTAAATTTCCTACAAAATAAGAATCAATTTTTCTGTATCTTCAATCCATGAGCAAAAATATCGAAAATTAAACTAAAATTTTAAAACTTTAAAACTTCTTCTATCGATAAACAATACCGTGAGTAAACTTTAGCGATTAACAAATTCAAATAAAAAAAAAGAAAGTAATTTTCCCTGATGAATAATTGAAATAACTAAACTGTCCTCTTTTCCGATGGGTATATAAATGAAAAAAGTTAGTCCGGGTTATTTTGAATTAAATACGATTCCTTTGGCGCTCTCGTTTTATTCAAAAATTTTTTTAAAACTATAAACCGGGAGATACATCCTTCATCTTTTATTCCGGTGAGTTTTTAACGTCGAGCGTCGCCAGAGCGGATTGCCAAAACAAAATTCCCTTTGTGAATAGCAAAATTTTTATTTTTCATTCCCGTCGATCGAGCAAGTATCGCTCTTCAAAGCTATCGAATTTCTCTATCCACCCCCGTCGCCCCTCCTGATATCACGTATTCTGCAGAAACTATTATACATATGATACTTTTATTCCATTCTTGCTCACCGTCGTTTCAAACGCACTCTGTCTCTCCATACAGATTTTCTCTCTCGCTCTTTCACGCTCCCTATACTACACTATATTACTATATCATATTTTCTGTATCCTATATCGTATCGCCGAGCCTCTATTCTGTTCCCGTTGAGGACAAAGAGTCACGTTTAAACTGCCACGTGCCGCTTATCGTATTCCGCTATTTAATTATTTTATTTATTTTTCATCGACTTATTTTACATTTTTCCTTCACCAATTTTTTTTTTTCTGTAAAAATAGCCCAAATTTTTTTGTTCATTATTTTTGGAGAATTTAAAGGGAATTGACAGATTTCTAAAATTTATCAATTGATGGGCTGTCATTCATTTGCATACATTGAAAGAAAGACGCTCTCTCAATTTTCCAATTTAATTTATTATTTATAAATTTGAGATAAATTTTAAAGACGTTTAAAGTTAAATTCAGCGAACTAAGTTTGATTGATATTAACAAATTATATTATGATAAAAATAAGAAAATTTATTTTGAGAAAGTTGCAGGAAGATTATTAATAATAAAAATTAATTTTGAATGAATTTTTAGTACTTAAATAATATTTTTAAGATTAAAAAATTTGAGTTTATTTTTAAAATTTTGGCTTCAGAATTAAAAATAAGGTAAAATTGACAAGGACTTTTTATTTTAGCCAAAATTAATACTTTGAACTTTTGAAAATTACTGATAAATTTTTTAGTTTGATTTTTGAACTTTAAATTAAAATTTTGGAGAAATTTTCAATCAAAAAAAAACAAAACTAAGATAATTAAGCTATTTTTTTATTTATTAATAATAATTTTTAAAAATATAATAATAATGGTAAAATAAAAATAATGTGAAGGAAAAAAAGCTTGAACAAGAAAAATAAAAAAGTTAAGAAGAACATGAGATATCCAAGACGTAGCGTGTGTTCACCCGCTGTGCAGATGTGGATTCTCATTTTAAATTATTACATAGGCCCGGTTTTTTAACACACATATATCTATACCGTATATTTAATATTAAAAAGTCTATTTATATTTGATCTACTACCATACTGTATATATACACTAGTATGCACAAACATATATTATATATACACTGTAAATCATCGATATTTTTTATAGGAAATCTGATAAAACACAAACACGAGAACACACACCGGTATTATTCAGTCAACAAAAATATTTAATATTTTAAGGAGTCAACTAAAGGCGGACACTTTGATTAATTACTTGTTAAGTAGGTACAACTGAATTTATAACAGAAATGGCATGGCGTAGGGTTAATAGATTAACACTATTAAATTACATATATTATATATTTAATATATAGAGGTACCAGTATTATTTATGATGTTCATTTTTTAACAAGAAGCGATTATTAATATTACAGCGGCGTGAATTGTCTTGCCTTTTTTATTTCAATTAATTTTTTTATGGAATTAATTCACAAAGTTGCTACAAATTTTTAAATGTTCGATAATTCAAATATTTAATTTTTTTTTTAAGTCAAAATTTGACAACCAAAGTCAAGACATTTAATTAAAAAAATTATTTTTACAACTTTGAGAAAAAAAAATATATAAATGCTCAAAAAAAAAAATTCTCAACATCATTTTTATGAATTTAAAATTTTTTAGACTTCAGACTAAATAATAAAACTAAACAAAATTTTTTTGAATCAATTTTTTGATTGAAAAATAAAAAATTCAAGTAAAATAATTGGAATTGATTGTAATAAAGGAACACATGAAAATTCGTCTGTAAATTCCTTAATTAAAAGGTAACGCACACTCGAGGGAATGTATGGATTCGGGTTCGGTAGATTGTGAGGCCACACGCGAATCGATTCCATTAGATTGCATAACACTGCTCGACTACACGAGTAGAAATAAGTCGGGTAGATCGGGATCAACCGAGAGAGAGAGAGAGAATAAGGACAGTAGAAGTGAAGTGGATCGGCATTAAGTTGGACAAGACATTATTCAAGGTGGTGACGCACTCTTGTACCACCTCGCAGCTCGTTAGACCGTAATATTTCAAAGGACAACACCCAATCGTCACGAAACATACTCGTTTGTATTATTAACACTATTTGTTGTCGGTGCTCTAGCTCTAGCTCTGGATTTAGCTCTTGTTGTTTTATTATTACTTCCTTACCAGGTGTAGGTGTCTAGGATAATTGCATAGACAGTACCATTGCTAATTCACAACCGACATGACTAATTATTTACTCAGACATTTTCTTAGATCTTCAATGTAAGATTTTGATATAATAATATTATTAATTAAATAATTAATTATTTTTATTAAATTGTAGAATTTATCAGTAATTTTCAAAAGTTTAAAGTACGAATTTTGCCTAAAATATTGAAAAAAAAAAATTATAAGAAAATTTTTTAATAGAAGATTTAATTTTTGCCTATCTCGCATTTTTCTCAATTGTAATTATTAAAAGTTGAAAGTATTTATTTTGGCTAAAATATTAAAACTTCAAAAAAATGATAAGAGACCTTTTTCATAGAAAATAAAATTTTCTACAAAGAAAATACATCAATTTTATCCTATCTTGAATTCTTGAGTACGAATTTTAAAAATAAAGACAAAAATTTCACTCCCTCAGATAACCATCAACTTTAAAATGTATTATTATTATTATTATTATTATTATTATTATTATTTTTATTTTTATTATTATTTTATGTATCTGTATGAGAGTATACATAAATGTCCATGTGGCTGCAGATGTCGATGTATTTTTTGGTCTTTATACACGTCTGGAGATTTTGCTTACTGTGCAACGTCGAAAGAATATACCGTGCACCGTCCAAAGTCACGTTCTAAGAGCATACATATCCTATAAAGAGGATTCGTGGACACTCTATGTAGGCTTTTTAAAATATACCGTACTTACGTATACATTGTATGGATATAAAAATAATAAAACTTGTATTTTGCTATCGAAGCAATATACTGGCTCTGGCTTTTAGATAAAAAATATTTGGCTAATAAAATTTAAACTCACATTTCGGACTATTAACTTTATTATGCAAAAAAAAATTATTATTTTTATAGTCAATTGGTTTTATGTTAGAAATTTTCATCTTTTAAACCAACGAAAAATTATTTTCTACTAAAAAAAAACAGCAAACTTTTTTAAACAGCAGTAAATTTTTTAGTCTGAGTAATAAACGGCCTCTAATTAGATAAATAAACAAAATTTATTCACCAGGTGTTTATTTTTCGGTGGACTTGATAGCGTCTGAGGACGCATAAAACTGGATGGATCGGGAAAAAAAATTTAACGCGCATTTGCGGAAATGTGAAACGGAAGGTAAAAGCATTGAGCATGCGAATGGCGACATAAAGCAGTGATCGATGCCCGGGTTTTCCGCTTTTCCGTCTCACTGTTACAGCTACAACTGGTGTAACACCAGCACAGAGTGGGCAGCAGGGTGTACTTGTTCATTCACCTCCTTGCCCCTCTTTTGTTAACATCAAGGGCTGAGGGTAGCAGAGGGTGAAGGACAGAGGGCCAGAGCTGTAACAACAGTTCAGCTGAACCCGTAGACGAGAGAAACAACGTATACATATACATATACATACACAATATACAATATACAGATTCGAGTTTCGTACGCGAGTCAGGAGCGTTCTCGAATAATTGATGCAGAGACCGGTATCCATAATCAAGCTCAACTCTCACTAAAATATATATATTGCCCACGTATATGTATGGACGGTTTGCCTTGGTAGGGTGGATAATATATAATTGTTCCACTGCTATACAACATTCATACACGGTTAAGGAGTTTAGAGAACATTTCTCCGTCAAGAGAAAATTAGTTATACATGTGTGACCTCATATATGATCAGAAATGGACTCGTATAATTATTTTAATACTTAAATTTATTTAATACAAGTTACAGATTCAATTATTAATGTTTGTGTCTAATTTTAGTCTCTTATAATTCATATTTCTTCATATATGATCATATGTGATGCGCATTGATAAGAAAAAATTTATTAAAGTCTTATTTGATCATTTTTATGATCAAATTTAAATCACTTAAATTATTGACAATTTTTTTAGGATTCATATGACCATATGTGATCAAAAATAGTCATATATGATCATATAAATACAAAAAATTCTTAAATACAAAATTAAAATTCAATTATTAATGTTGGTAGATTTTAATTTATTTTTCTTCATATGTGACCATATATGATGTGCATTGATAAGAAAAATTTTATACAAGCTTCATTTCAAATTTTTATTATCCAAAATTGATAATTTTTTTAATTATTCATTTATTTGAGACTTTTTTGGTGCTCATATGACCATATGTGATCAGATATAAACATATGTGAACATATATATGATGACTAAATATTTTTAAATGCATATTAAAGATTCAATTGTCAATTTTTGTGTCATATATTTCTTCAATTTTATAATTTATGGATTATCTGTCTTCATATATGATTTTTTATGTGACGTAAAGATAAAAAAAAATTTTATTTGTGTCAAAAAAAAAAAAAATGAATAGAATAATAAGACGTAGACTGAAAAAAAGGAAAAATATTCATCAGTTGATTTGATATTTATTGATCGAATAAAATTCTAAAAGCTTAAAAATTCTAAAAGCTTTACTCAAATAGTGAAGACGTGACAAATTTACAAAAAAGAGGACGAAATTAGCCGTCTGTCGAACAAAAAATTTATCTCGTCTGAGGATTTCTCCAGCGAGACAAAGATAAAGACGAAGATTAAAATGAAGACGAATAAACACATAAATAAAAATAACGACAGAGATGTAAACGTTTTTATAAACGTGAAAGTGTATCTCAGGTGTTGCATCTCTACGTTTTGCATCAAGTATCCAGCTGTGACGGGCACAATGGCTTTGACGCGGAATCCGAGAAGGACCCCCGCAGGACTCGATGTCTCTATGTTCTGACTTCCCGCAGCGCCGCTCAAATTAGAATCATCGGGTTCTTTGTATATTGTGCACTCATCCTGCACATATTTTTTACTATTCACCTTATTGTGTCTCTCTTTTTCTTTTTTCTTTTTCTCCAGTATCATCTTCATTTTATGTTTACAGCTTATAAAAAATCAAACAGTTAATGAGTAATAATCCAGCTTCAAACATTTTTTATTTCTTTTATTGACATACCTTAAAGATTAAAAATATGGAAAATTTTTTGTATCTTTAATATTTTATCCACAATTATTACTTGAATCTTTCAAAAATTATTTACAAGTTCAATAATTTTATTTTTGAACTTTAAATTCAAATTTTGGAGAAAGGAAGAAAGAGAGAAAAATTCACAAGGAATTTATTTGTAGGAAATTGAATTTTTTATAAAAAAAGTCTGATATGATTTTTTGATATTTTTGAAATTTGGCTCAAAATTAAAAATTGAAACTTAAAAATCCAAAACTTTAATAAATAAACCATTTTTTCATTTATTAATTTTTATTTAAAGTATAAAAACAAAATTTAACGTTCATTGAACTTAAAATCTCCATATTTTCACATCTAATAAATTACCAAATCCCAAAAAAGAAAAAGATTCTATTTATAATCTCGAAAATATATTTTCCAGAGGAATGCATTGTTTCCTCTAGCGGTCTAGGGCGTCCATGTGGGTCCTTTATTTTCTTTCAAACCTGTTCTTTAAGATCTTTTAAAATAGCTACCCAAATTCGTGTCGACCCATACGATAAATACTAATGATAAAAGCCAACTTGCTTGATCATTATTTATAAAAAAAAAAAAAAAAAAAAAAAAAAAAAAAAACTCACTAGATTTCCAATTTTCCGACAGAAATCAAACTGCAGTTTATATCGAACAAAAAAGGAAAACAAATTTAATAAGCCAGTTACAGTTTAACGATCAATACAAGCGGGAAGGGAGAGAACAGTTAGGAAAAAAAGCTTATTATTTTAACGCTGGAGGATTTCCGGTCGATTCGCGCCGGCATAAGTCAAACTTTCCGACGTCGAAAACACAACTCTGCTCCTTATTCTCCAAGCACTGGAAGCTTCTTAGTTCCATTCTGCAGAGCTACATCCTGCTCCTTGTTCAGTACTCCAAGTGGGCGCCACGAACACCCTAATCGCGTTGTCTAAACTCTAACGCAATAACGAGGAGAGAAGCAGCTCCTGCTCCTTTAGCAGCTGAGGGGAAAACGTTCGACTCTGGTGCTTCCGTTTGAATTCTCCGAGGGATAACATGCCCCTATACAGCACACACACACGTACAAGTGTATTGCAAGACTGGCTAGGTCACTGTTCAGCAATTTTTCATCTGCACAAATTACATCTAAGCTCACGTGTCATATATCGTGAAAATACACATTTGTTTTGTGTTATGATGAAAATAAATGTATTGTATGACAAAACTATTATTACGTGGTGAATTTAGTGTATGGATGTGTTGGGCACTAATTCTGGTAGGCTTTGTCGCAATATGTTGTTATGTTACGAATGAATGAACGGGTGAGTGAGTGAGTGAGTGAGGATAGCGGAGATAATTCGCTTAGAAACGCGTAAAGACCCTTGAGACTCGCTTGAAAGAGTGGGGGTGGGATTTAAGCTAGGGAGGCTGCAGTATTACATGGATAAGAGACACCAGAATTTTGTGGAAAGACAAATTACGCTTTTGTGTCTTTCGCGGTTTGTGAAAATCCTTTGATCAAGCGACAATTTTAATGTTGGAATTATTTTAACTTTATTTTTGGTAATTTCATGGTAATAATTGCTCCGGGATTAAAAATTGATAATTTTTCCTGTAGAAAATTAAATTTTCTATAAAAAAGGTGTCTTATCATTTTTTTGTATCTTCAATATTTTAGCGACAAATTGTACTTTAAACTTTTGGAAATTAAGGACCAGTCCCATAACTTTAGTTTGGAATTTTAAATTCAAATTTTGGAAAAAAGGAGCGAGATAAAATAACAATTTAAATGGATATTTTTTTTTGTATCAATAAAAAACATAATTAATCGTCTGAAAAATCGTTATTACCATTTTTGAATAAGAATCGTTTGGAATATTGACTACAGGCAATAAATAAAAGTATGATGGGTAGGTAAACTTGGGTCAGGCCTTGATCCTCAATACAAGCTCCCCGATAGGATCGCAAAATAAAAATAGTAAATAAAAGAAGCGTATCGGGGAAAAACGAGGAGGCAGATCTTAACTCGGGGATTCAAAAGAACCGCTAACGAGGGAATCATCGCTGGTTTTACATCTTCCGACCAGGTGATAAACATCTGCCTCCATACTTATTATACCGCAGCACCTTTTTGCTTCTCTCTACTTCTTTTTTCATTTTTTCCGCCACGCACCAGATATATCTCAATCTAATCATTAACCGCTCTTTACTTTTATTATCCATCAGCATCTCAAATTTCTTCATTTATTACCCCATTAATACGACCCCCCTCAATAATTATTTAACTACAACAATATTTAAGCTTTATTCAATTATTATCAAAATGTTTAATATTTAAATAATAATTTTTTTTTTAATCAAAAAATAAAAAAGAAAAAACGGGATAAATTTTTGTAATTCAAAAAAACTAAAGCAGCTTTTAACTTTTTTACTTTTTGACTGAACTAATTCAACTCGAGCGAGTATATACACCGATTTCCATTCGCTTACACGGTTATTCAGTCCCTTGTATTTTACTCTTTTTGCTCTCGGTTTTATTTGACGGTGTATATTGTTGTACGGGATCGCGTGACACCGAACGATCGCATTTCAAAACCGCACCGTGTCGACGATTCTGTGTGTCACCGTATCCCACGCTGTGGGTTCTTATACTCATTGGCATTGGACTTCTCCATACTCGGCATGCTCTGTGCTCAGTACTCTGTATTGTACACCGTCTGCTGAACCATCCACCATCAGCATCCCTCTGCCTGAACATACATAGCTATATACACTAGCAGGGAGCCAACAGCCCCTCCACGTTATTCTCTTTCTCTCATTTCTTCTCGATGTTTTCTCTTTTGTGTGTACATTCACCGGCTATTTCAACTTATAATAACTTGAGATATTAATTTTGTTTCGTTATAATTGAAATACTTTGATGAAATAACTCTTCAGCTTACTTCTGATAGCTATACATTATATACATTATATTAAATATTATATTCAAAGTTATACTGATATAAATATTTTTTTATCAACCGAGAAAACATTTTTATACCAATATTCTACCTTATTTGATATTCCCACCAGTATTACAACTTGTAATTAGGAAAAACACTTTATTTCTCTCCTCAAAGTACTTTATTAATGATCCGGTTACTTTGTCCAAATTTACATAGAATCTTGCTTTAACTCCAATTTCCGTTTAAACGCTGCGAGATAGGGTAAAATGGGTAGGGACCTTTTTTAAAAAAAATTCAATTTTCTACTAAAAAGTCCTTTATGATTTTTTTTTATCTCCAATATTTGAGCAAAAATTCAAACTCTAAACTTTTCGAAACTATGGATAATTTTTATGACTTTGTTTTTGAACTTTAAATTAAAATTCTGAAGAAAAAAAAAGGAGATAGAGCAAGTGATGATGATCTGTTTGTAGAGAATTTAATTTCCTACCTCAAAGGTTTCTTGTAATTTTTTGTATCTTCAATATTTAACTCATAATTAAATTTTTAAACTTTTAAACACAAGAATTGATATATTAAAATAAAACCGTAAAGGAGAATTTAGAAATTTTCAATTGAAGAGTATGTTATAATAGAAGCAATGTTTGAGTAATAAAATGATCCGTAACATCGTAAAGTTTTTTATTTGGTAGAGAGCAGACAGAATGTAAAAATTAAATCTGGAGCTTAAATGTAAAATAGTGAAATCAAAGTAAATCCAAAAAGGTTAAGTTAAAATTGAAATACATTTCCATCGAGATTTTCTCGGCGTGGAGATGGTATGGGATCTGGAGATCGCCTGAGTGCATTTTGCGAATTGTTAGACCGGAGTGGAGCAGAGATAGATAGGAAGTGAATGAGAAAATGAGAAATGCCAGGCAGGGCAGGGCAGGAGCTGCTCCGAATGCTACTCTCGATATCAAAGAGGTTAAATTTGTTCATCTCGTTTGCTCTGTGACTTTTTTACTGCTCCTCACTGGAGCTGGAGCTGGAACTGGAACTGGAACTGGAACTGGATCCTCCTGAGGAAGAGAGAAAGGGCAAAGGGAAATTGTTAAAAATAAAAAATGTTTTTTTAAAAATAGGGAAAAAGTAAAGATACAATGTAGTATATTTTCATCCAGACACGCCTGAGTTTCCAGAGCTCTTAACGACCGGACGTTCCCGGGAAATTGCGATTCCATTCAAATGTATATCTGTATATATCTGTATATAGATGGATAGATATAAATGTGTGGATATTTTGTTCAAGATGAAATAAACGGTAGAGTGAATGTAGACAAAACGCGAGTAAAAAGACAGAGCCAAGTTATTAGAGTTTTTACCGAAATTAAAAATGAAATGTGAAGCTGCTATGGAATGCTCAATGTTTCGGGAAATAAAATAATTATCGGTACTTGGTAATGAAAATTTGTTAGCTTAAAACGATGATGTTGTTCCTCGTTAAGTGCCTCTGCTCTCATCTGTATCTGGAATCCCGAGTACCGGAATCCCGGGTTCATGGGTAATGAATTAAATGAGTTGAGGGCGGAAAATAATGTGATACGATTCACGTTTCGTTCGCGGATCGCCCATGAAATTAACAATACGCTTTATTGTTTTTACTTTAGTGATGAAAAAAATGATTTATTCATCCCAATAATTCATGAGGATTTATTTGTTTTTACCCAGGGTAATTATTTGCGGGATGAGTTTTCATTTTTTTAATATCATCAGGGGTAAAAATGTTGAAGATCATTTTTTAAAAGGAAAATTTTAATTTAAAGTTCAAAACTTTATAGACTTTGTCTATAAAAAAGGTCCTCACCCATTTTGGCCTATCTCGCTTATTTTTTCCAAAATTTAAATCCAAAGTTCTAAAATCAAGTTATTGATAGTTTTAAAAAAATAAAAGAACAAATAAACGTTAATTAAAATTAATCTTTTTTTAGACAAAAAAATCCCTCGAGTTCTTGAGAGAAATATCAATTTTTCTGACAGAGGTCCTTGAAACCCGTAACAAAGTTAAGACAAAAATAACCCGTCATATTTCACGGTAAAAAAATCTGCAAGTCACCTGACAAATTTATTAACCAAGTAATTCCGTTGAAAAATGATCGGGTTTTTATGTTTAATTTCTTTCAAATACATCCATCATTGGGATAAAATAAAAAAAGCCAACAAATAATTTGGACAGACAACAACAAGATGAAAATGAAAAATAGAGGCAGAATTGTTGATAAAGACTCAAGATATTAGTGACGACTGAACAAGTTTCTTTGGCGTTATAATACTTGGTCATCATTTCTCTGTTTCATAATTTGAAGAAGCCTATCGTAATTCTGGATCTCTGACGGAGCAGTTTCCTCGCTCAACAACTTCTGGGTGTTTTATTTCGTCGACTCTTGCTCGGTCTTGTTCTTGTTCTCCTTCGCATCCTCGGCAGTTCTATACCTCCGATTGTTTTTTATTTTTAATTTTATTTTTTTCTATCCTTTCAATTCTATTATTTTTTGCCCTGGTCGGTCCTCTCGTCTAGCTCCTGGTTCTCCGTCTCTTCATCACATCTCGCATCTCGCATCTCGCATCTCGCATCTCCGAGAGCTATCACCGATAAAAGCATTTCCACCGATATCAATGATAAAACGAAGCATTTGTCTTCGCTGAGGGCCCGCCGATAAAATCGATGAGTACTAGAGGTGAACACGAGAGTGAGTGAGAGCCAAAAGGACCAAATAACTAAAAAAATAATCGAATAAAATGAAATAAAATAAAATAGTGAGGGAGAAACGAAACGAAAGGGGAAAACCTGTCCCAGGAAAAATTATCACCAACTCACCTCGATGTTTATTTTATTTCATTTTATCTTTTCTCTTTCCAAGAAATACAAAGTGAAATCAATCAATTGTTCCCTCGGGACCAGACCTTTTTACATTATCATTCTACATATATTTATTTATCAATACCCCCGCTGCCGACAATTATTCTCAAAATTCCTTTAATTTATCAGTCGAGTATTTTATCCAAATTTTCGAACTTTTAAATCTTATAGCTCTTTAATGGCTTATCTAACAGCGACGCCTGGGAGAAATTTAAAAAGAAAATTTACCGTTCTACAAAAAAGATCTCTATTGATTTTTTGATAAATTGAATCCTTTAGTAGTTAGTTGAGGTCAAAGTTTCAGTTAAACAAAATTTTTATAAATTTTATTATATAAATTCACTGACCGCAAAATTTTGCTAATTTTCTTAATAATACAGTTTAAAATAAAAAATAACAAGACCGGGAATCGAACCCGGTGCCAGAAAAATCAAACTAATGCACTCTTAATGACAATCGATTTTTATCACAGAGATTACGTCGGTGGCGGAAAAACGGTGTGTTAATTAAATTAAAAAGGTAGTAACAACAACAATAACAGCAACAACAACAAATATAAGCTAGGTGGAGCTGTATTGAAACTGAAGTGAGAGTTTGGAGTGCTTAGGAACAGAGTATTAACCAGGAGAGTAGCAGCGAGTGTATTCACACTTTTGGGAACAATGAAATAAACAATAAATATATAAATGAACTTTGAGGCGACTAAATGGTGCAGACAGCTCAACAGCCGATGAATTCGCGCCCACCTTTCTATTCCGCGGAACAGCAACTTCGTTAGTTACGGCAACTCCAGCTCACTATTGTCTGCGTGTAGGCTTTATTACTGTAGAACTGTAGTGCTACAACCGTACTTGGCACTAGAGGCGTGCAGGTACTGTGCCCTCATCCACTCAGCTCTCAATCCTCTCGCTCTCCACTCACTTGTCGTCTATACACAAACTCACTGTATTTTACACACACACACACACACACACACACACTCATATATATACACACCCTCAGCAAAGAGGGAGGAAACCACGACTGAGAGTCTTAGTACATAGCACACACGTTTCTCGTTCAGAAATCGCTGAGAATTATTGTCCAAGTGGGATTACTCACGGGATTAACGTCGTACTGCAATTAACTGACGATCCATTATTTTGGATTTATAGACACATGTCTTTGTCCTGAATATTTTACACTCATCCCTTTTCCTCTACCCCTCTTTCTATTTCCTCTTTGCCATCACCAAGCTGGTTAATATTTTTAGTCTTAGTTTTATTTTAAAACTTTTCTTTGCTCGCTTTTTATTTTGTTCTCCATTTCTTTTGAGATTAACTTTTCTAAAGAATAATTACGGTATTCCTGGTGCACTACTATCAGACAACTTTAGCTAGATACTTTTTTGTCATTAAGTGTAATTAATAAAGACACTTTTAATTAATATCATGCGTCCTTTTGTCGGTTTATTGGGGATTTTATTAATTAATAAGGTGCCTGAGGGGAATTTTTTAAAATAAATTCGATTTATCTTTATTTAAATAGATTTTTTTTTTTATAATAAGGACGTCTGATAATTTTATAAGCTTTTAAAAGTTATATGGCCAATTATTGTATTAGGCCACGTAAAAAAAATTTTTTTCTAAATTCCACACATGACATAAGTTAAAAAATATTTAACTCTGACCTTCCAATTAAAATACCCGGTCTCCAAGGTAATTAATTAATTAAAATGTCGGTCGTTCCTGATCATAAATTACTGAGAAAGGACAGAAGGCAGTATTTAAGAGTAAGAAAGAGACAATAGAGCATAGTTTCTGTTTCTGTTAATAACACCGGGAAAAAATTCACAGAGAAGTAAATAAAATAGAGAATTATTATTGTCAGTGGGTGAGCTGCTGTCTTTGTTAAGTTAAAAGTTAAGAAAGCAAGTTCTTTCACATTGACATTTAAAAATCTAAATGAAAGACGTTTCGCGGAGATTCAACCACCGGAAGCTTACTTGTCATTGTTTTTATCATCATTACCATTACCATTACCATTATCATTATCATTGTTATTATGATAATAATTAATATTTTTTTCTAGTGTACCTGTAGTTGTCTATGCTTTGCTCGGTGTTGGTTTCCTTGTCCCGATCCCTACCCGGCTGCAAAGTAAAGGTTCGTCAGTTGACAAAGCCGCACGAGGAACGCCGTCGAGCGGTAGACAACGTACCAGAACTTGCTTGGCTTCAAGTAATATCACGGTTTGAAATTCCACAGCCGAGAAATTCCACCTGCCTACCTCTTACCTTCGCTATTTATGTATACATACTTCCTTATGTACTATATCCTATACTTATATATATTTATATATTTATACGTATATTGTGGCCTCCAAGTTTTCCCATACTTGACGTCCTCTCGGCTACCCACTTCATCTTTTTCTTATTTTATAGTTATTCTCCTCTTTTATAGTCTATTGTTTTCATTTATTTCTTTACGGACTCGAATTTACACTTTAAATATATTTTAATACTTCATTTAATATCTTTTACTTGAGAAAATTTAATTTAAATATAAAATTAAAAAAAAAAAAAGGCCATATCTGGGTCAATATATCCTAAAATAATTTAACAAGTCTATAAATGTCCATAAAAAATTTTTTTAGAAAATTTAGTTTTGGGAATTTCCAACAGGTGGCGCATGGTCGCTTAATTTTCTCACTACTAGAGAGTTTAATTTAAGAAATTAAGTATTAAAATAAAAATTACTGTTTTGACTCTCTTACTATTAAATTACTTTCTGACTTATTGCTCAATTATTTTTTTTATTTTGACAAATAGCCTCATAAGGCCACATACAAAAATTCACAGGGTATTTTCATTTAGAAAAAAACACAACTCCAGTCAATTGAAAGGACAATTAAGAAGTTGAGTAATGAAAAAAACATCCGTATTGTGTAAAGTACCCTCGTCCTTGCTCTTGGGGAGATGAAAAATTGAAAGTCTTGACACAAAGAATGAGCCTTGGAATCATTAATCGGGCTCATCCGCGATCTTTCTGGCATTCACTCTTCAATTCAATGGTTGGGGTTTTTTTTTTTTTTCAACAATACCAGGACCAAAAGCAAAGCTCGCGGTCTCTGCTTTTAAAACTTATACTTAAAGTTGTGCTCACACGGGAAATGCTAAAAATATAAACTCAAAGGCCTCTTCGGCTTTCCCAACACAACACCGCCTAAGCTGACCCAACTTCTTATGAGAGACTTCCACGAGAAGTACAGCTCAGAAACTCTCAAGGAGGTTTCCGCGACAAGGAACCTTTTACCTAGTGGAAGGTGAAAAGCTCCAAGTGGCCCTACACAAGAGTGAGTTTTTAAGAGTCTTGAGATAGCAACTAAATAAGTCTAATTGTATACGTGACCATTATTTAGTTGTTTTTTTTTTTCCAGCTTTGTTTTTTCTAATTTCGGTCAAATTAAAATTTTTTTTCAACCTTTATTTTAAATAATTTTCTTTAATTTTTCCATATTTTATTTATCAATTTTTAGTTTTATTTTCTAATTAATTGCTCCGATTTTCATGAGCGAACAAACGAAAAGACAGAATAAAATGTTACACCAGAGAGACATAATTAGTGTTTTGGTATTGGTTAAAGATAAAAGTTATTTGTCAGACATTAGTCTCGATATATTTCCTCGGGTTCTTTGTCAGAGTTTCATTACTTGTGTGGGCAAATATATAATATTATATAGTCCAGAGTCTGGAGCGTATACGGGTGGCCGAGCGAGCGACCGACCACCATCCATATAACACATATCGCAGTAAATACAGCACATACGTGTGTAACATCTCTGTACGTGGAAAAATTGAGTGTAGGTGTGTGCGTAAAAGCGTATCGTAATGTATACCCATTCCGATAAGACCCGAGTCGAGAACGTAGTCGGTTGGCTCCATCGTCGTTTTACTGGCTGCGTTTTCGCGACAAAGGACGGGTTATGTTACGACCGCGTGTATGTTACCCGTGGAAATGTCCTTTTTTTTTCCTCTTCCTTTTTGCTCCCGTTCCAGCGCCGACACGGCTCTTGTCTTTTTTCAATATCCCATTTCGTCATGTCATTTTTTTTCTCGCTCCCATATTATATGAAAAAAGGCTGCGCACAGGGAAAAATGAAAAATAAAATGAATGCAAGCCGAGCGACTCGCCGCGAGTTACCAATAACTGAGACTGAGACTGAGACTGAGATTCCCCATTCCGAGGGATGTACCTACTTATACTATATATTGTATATATTTTACGTTATATGTAGATTTGCATTTCCATGGATAAACTAAACTTGTACTTTACTTCTTCATATTTTTTATATTTATACGATTTCTTGGATCTTAGATTTTATTGCTACACTCGATACTTTTATTTATATTTAAATTTTATTTAAAAAATTTTTATATTATTTAATTATTAACTTGTGAATTATAAATAAGTAAAATTTTACTTTATTAAATAATGACTTTTGTTAAATTGCACTGTATTTTCTTGAATATTGATCTTTTTAAAAATATAAGTTCATCTCGATGTTACACTCATCAAGAGCTTTCATTTGAGTACATACATGTATTTTCATATATTTTTCATGTATACATATATATATAAATATATAAAATATATGAAAAATTGATGTGGGTATTTAAATGAAAGGTCTTGATGAGTGTAACATCGGGATGAGCTTATATTTTTAAAAATGTCAACAGTTCACAAGATTCAGTCATTTTTTAATCCAACAAAATTAATAATTTTAAATCTAAAAAATGTATTTGAAATAATTAAATTAGGAAAAAAAATTTATTTTTCAATACTAAACCAGTGATTTTCCATCAATTATAAAATCTCTTTTCAGAATATTTCACAACAGCAAAAATAAATTGGCATTAATTAGAATTTCCATTTATTCGCAATATTTTAAAAGAAAACAAACACCAGTTAATTAAACTCAGTATTTTTTAACTAAAACCAAAGCTATTGTTTCAATATCTATTTGTATTCCCCCGTCCTTTTTTTATTTATGTATTTATATTTATTTTTTATATTTACCCACTGGTATTCTATTTATTTAACTCAACTTTCCTCTATTTACTTTCATTTTATAAGTTTTTATTGTGAAGTTTATCAATAACTGTCCGAGCGTAGAGATGATCCGCGAGTTCACCAGAGAAAGCCCGCGGTGGAGATGAGATAATAGAAAGGCGTTGACGTGGATGCTCCATCGGGTAACAAAAATACCCTCTCGAAACTCCCTGGGTAAAACACTGCACAAGTGCAGTTATAACAAAACTCTTTATTTGTATTTATACTTTTTTTTTTTTTTTTTTTTTCGTCTATCTTTTATCATTTGCCAAATTAATTAAGAATTAAAGCTCGGAATTTTACAATACTAATATCTTGTTATTTTTTTATAGAAAAAACTGCTACTGTGTAATTAATAACTGCTTTGCATAATGAAAAGTATTGCTCCGTTTTTTTTTGTGATTATCAATTCTATTTTCTGTCTAGACGTTTTTTAAATATTCATACTGTGCCAGTTTATTTTACGGAGCAAGAAAATAAATTAAGAGCTAATAAATGAAATATGAATCTGTCATTTTTAACATTATTTTAAAATATATTTATTATTTATTTTTAATAATAAATTAATTACTTTTGATAATTATTATTATTATTATTATAAAAATTTTTTTTTCTTTAAAATTAAAATAAAATTGCTCAAAAAAAAAAAAAAATCTTGGACAGAAAAAAAGTAAAAAAGTTTAGGGCTAAATAATAAATAAACCTCGATTGAAAGTTTTAGAAATCTTAATTGTCTGGAGGACGTCAGAAAGCTTAAAATAAAAAGTAACTTTCATTCGTGAGTTTCTCATCGACAAGAGACGAAAGTTGTGTAGAAGAAAGTGAAAAATATTAGCCCTTGGCACGAAATATATCCGCGAAACGGTTCTTGTTTTTGACGTAGCCCGGACGGGAAACGGGAGAGTGAATATTGTATGACCCTTCGGAGGGCGAGGAGAAGATATCTTGTCTGTAAATTTCCACGAGCTTCAATAAGAAGACTACTCTCCTCTGGTATGGTTTGCTACGGTATATATAGCATTGTATTATATAGAGCCCGTCAAAAGTTGTTGGTTAGCGTCTTCACGTCTGTCCAACCGTGTACTGAAACTACTTGGGTTATTCTCTGCTCCCTGGAGCTCCGTGTTGTGAGATTGAGGGCGTACTTTAATGCCAAAAAGGGGTGACGAGCCTTTCGGCTCTTATTTCTTTTGTGTATCGAGTTGAGAGACCTTCACCAAACTTGTCACTGTTATTTTATACAAAATATATAATTATTATTATTATTTTAATTATAATAATACATTTTTAAGTTGATAGTTAAACAATACAGTGGGGACTTGAATTTATTTTTAAAATTCTTGCTCTAGAATTGGAGATAGGGTGAAATTAATTCAAATTTATGTCAAAATATGAATTTTAAACTTTTGGAAAATTTGGAGAAATAAACCGAGGTCTCACAATTTTTTTTTTTTATTTTTAATATTTGACCCAAAATTTTGAATTGAAATTTCAAAATTCAAAACTTTAATAATAATCACAAATTATTCTGAAACATTTTAAAACATCAAAGATTGAATTTTTAATAAAAAATAAATTCTTACAATCAATAAAATAATTAATAAATTAAAATATTCATGTCTTCAAGTAATTAAAAAATAATTAAAAAAAAAAAAATATTCCATCCAGAGAATAATTAATCGTGAATAAAGCACATCCCTAAACACTTGGCATTATGAGACGTGCAATATTTCCCGAGTTTTAATGAGTTGGAACAGACCGTTAGAACAAAGTTTGTGTTGGGATTTTTTTAATAACCCCGCGTTAAAATATCGAGAAAAGTCACGGAGAGCGAGAGTTGCTGGAGGGAAAACCGAAAGGAAGGAAGGAACCAACAAAATCTAAAGGAGCTCGAGCGGGAGGTGGGGAGACGGTGCGGCGGTTGCTAGGATACCTCACTCGCTCCAGCTTTAGGTAAATCGGTTCTACTGATCTTATGGGCAAGGTTAGCCTCACACTGAGACTGTTCCGAGGATCCTGAGCCTCTTGAATTTTCAAAGAAGATTAGCTATTAGCCACCCACCGCCTTCCCTGTCCAAATACAAGGTTCAACCGAAGGACTCGTATTAGTGTGTCCTACATACTGCAGCAAGCTCTTTAATAATAAATATTACTACTGTGCTGAGGTTCGCTCGTAAACATCATCATTACTAGTCGATCGATAACCATGCTACCACTTTTTTTAGTTTTTTCGCTAGTTCATTATTAACCATGTTTGCGGGGGTAGTTTCAGCTTGTTTGCTTTGTTCAATCAACCGCTACTCGTTACTCGAGATTCTTTTTTTTTTTTTTATCAATTTCAAAATTTTTATTTTAAGAATTTTTATGCTTGGTTTATAATAAAGAAACTTTTTAGAATATAATTCTTGTCGAATTTTAATTTTTGAGTGAAATTAATTTTCAAAAATTCCGATAGGTGGCGCATGGTCGCTAAATTTTCTCACTACAGGAGAGTTAATTTTTAAAATACAAATATTATATTTTTATTTTTGTAAAGAGCTTAATTTTCATCGATTTTCTGATGAATTAATTAATAAATTAATTTTTGATTAGTAATACATGATAATTAATGTATAAATTTCTCAAAAAAAATTAAATTAACGATAAAATAAATTTTTTTACCGAAAACTAAAATAAAGTGAAGGATTATATAATGTTTAACTGTCTGGATTTGATGGACTGAATGGTATTTTATCTCTCAGTAGATAAAATATCTGTTCATCTATTTATAATTATTATAAATTTATATTCTTATCAAAAAAAAATTTTTTTTTTTCAAGAAATTTTTGTTTAATTTTAGAGAAAATAATTTTTTTAGTTTGTATGTTTTTTTGATAATAATACTTATCAAAAGAAAATGAGGTTTAATTAAAATGAGAGAGTCATTTCTTGTTAAAAATAACGAATGAAGGCATTAAAATTATATGAACAAAGAAACAAGCTCCGGAGATTATATAATTACAATGTAAATCGTAAATGTAGACGAAAATATTTCGCAGGTGCGGTAAATATATAATACACAATATATATAATATAATTAGAGAGTCAAGGTGCTCGGATTTCTCTTTTAAAACTGAAGACATCGGGCTTAGGCAAAGCGCAAAGGGTTGACAGAACAGTGGGGAGGAAAAAAGGGTGATAGGGAGACGTGGAACGTAAAACGGCGTGTCGTATAACGTTACAATGGAGAGACATTAAACAGGTGGCCACGGGCCCATTAGCAAAGCACTTCGCATGTTGCATCGCGCAACGACGCATTCATACATTTCATACACACATACAATAGCTGTAATACAGAATCCAAATAGTATATTATATCCATGCACGTGCCCGCAAGCTCTTACATTGCATCGATCGACTTTAATACAAAACCCACTCAGCTGGTTCTCGCTTTTATCCAGAGACTAATACAGCCTTCTGTCCTCCGCTCGGCACTCTCTGGATCTCCGTGCTATCTGCTGATACTCTCTACATACAAATCCGGATAGTACACATCAACTCTACCAACCCTTACTCTTTCTTCTTTGCTGGAAAATACACACACACATACACACACACACACACTGCTCGGAAATTAAACGCCTGAATTATAGCCACTTGTTTTTGTCCACTGAGATCTGACAGCTTGATTAATTGGAACTTTCTACGGGTAATTAATCCGAACTGTTACTTTGAATTCTGTTTAAGTGATTACGCATTCCTAGTCTTCGTCAATTATCACTTTTTTAGTTATTATTTTTTTATTACGGATTAAATAAAAGTATTTAAATCGTAAAATTTATTATAAAGATACTGACAAGTTGTTAAATCTATTTATTTAAAAGTTATTTCGATCATAAAAATAAAAAAAAATTTAATTAATAATTTTTTCAGTTAATTTGCAGTAAACAAACTCTTTAAAATTATATTCTCGCTTAAATCATGAAAAATTAGCCATTTATAAATTTTTTAATAAATTTAGTATCAAAAAATTCCGATAGATGGCGCATGGTCGCTGAATTCTCTCACTACCAGAGAGTTAATTTTTAAAATACATATAATTTTATTTTTATTTTTAAGAAGCTCATTTTTTGATTAATCAACGACTAAATAAATTTTTTTGTGATAAAACACATTAATTAATGAAAAGAAACAGAAAAAATTTCATAAAAACAATAATACAATTCTTTACCGGAAACTAAAATGAAGTGAACGATTATATAATGTATAACAGTCTGGATTTGATGGACCAAATGGTATTTTACCTCTTAGTAGATAAAATATCTATATATCTGTCTATATCTCCGGTGTTTCATATTTAGAAGTGGGCACTTGTAAGCCAGATAGAGAGAGAGAGAGAAAGCGAGAGAGACCGGACGGGCACTCGACGCATAACGCCTGGGGGCTAAACACCCCTCTTATAAACTAAAACGGAATGGGATGGACTATAAATTAAGGGACCATTCATTGCAAATCACAAATCGCCTGGAGCATAAATCGGCATTTTCAATTATTTACCTTTATTTTTATTTTTATATTATTTTTCCGACGTCTACTGGCTCTTGTTTTTTTCCCCAATGTTTTCCTTTTATTTACTTTGTTCAATATTAATATTATTCCGGTGTGTTTTCCGATCAATATCAGGTCTAGAATTTTTCGAGGTAAACCGCGAGAATTGTTGATGAAAAATCTAAATTAAAATTAAAATTAATATTTTAAATAAAAGGAAAAAGCAAATGATAACAATAAAAAATATATGAAACAACGAACATAACAAGAGGGTTAATAATACCATACCGCGCCATACTGGGGGGCGCTGTGTGATTGCATTACAAATGGAGAGCGAGTCATTTTTATTCTGCACTCTTCGCTCTCCTGCGCTTGATGGGGTGCTCTACTTCACTTCATATTGCTTTTATCATCTCTCTTTGACTCACCGTTAACAGCTATTATCATATTATTATTATTATTCTATATATATTGTTAATCACTATACGCTATACAATACAATATATAAAGAACTCTGACCCTCAACTAGTTTTATTGTTAACGGCTGATTATTAATCCCGGATTAAAATTTGGTATAGTCAAAAGAAATTCTAGAAGCTTTTAATATTTCATCGAAATTTAATAGAATATTTAATTCAAGCATTAAAAATTCAATCAAAAACTATTTAGCTCATATTTTATTCATTATTTATTAAAAAACAATAAAACTCGTTCATTTCTGACCAACCAGGCTTCGCTCCGCCTCTTTAAGGCGTTACATAGCAACTGTATCCTAGCGACGGACCTTTGCTCCGCCTCTTTTACCCTTTCTCCTACTCCGTCGCCTATCAACCGCCTTAGAGACGCATCTTTAAGCCCTCCCCTTGGAAATTAAAATTTATTTTTCACTTTTGAATCCATTTTTCGCAACATCTGCTACATTGCAACATTCTTCTGAACCTTAAAGCGTCACTCCATTAACTCCGACACTCAGATCAATCGGTTTGATAGAAAAAATGGGAACTAATTGACCATAAACTCGGATAAAAAATGTGTTACTATCTGAGGCCTTATTTAGATATTGATAAATAAAAAAAGGGGAAAAAAAAGAAATAAAAAATGGCACTTGAGGTCGAGTGGTTGTAACAAACAAGCTCGGTAAACCGCCCAAGGATTTTGTGTACTTCCAATGAAGAAATAAGATCGGTAGGAGCCGGAGAGATTAAGCTGGTCTCAGAGACTACTATAGTCCTTTGCTCCTTTTTCCCTTTGCTTTAGCCTTTGGTTTTGCTTTTGGTTTATCCCCGACGTGTCTCCTTTATTCGTGACCAACCGATCCACATACTCACTTATCCCTCGGTACAAACACGTTTCACGTACTTGTGTAAGTCTACGCTGTGCTGTAAAAAGCAAAAAGAGTCAATAGAAGAATAAGAATAAGAGTTAGTCTTGTCTGTTGAATGCGCCCAGGTGGTCGAATCATTGAATCCCATAAAATCGTGTCTACCTTTACTTCTTCGTCTCTTCGATCACGTTCCTTTGTAAATTTTTTATTACTACTTTTACGACTGTTAGTTAAATATTTTTCTTCGTTACATTACATTGTCCTATACGATACAATATTGAGCAGTTTAAGGATATAAAACTCCGGATAAATCTCTACATATTCTTCGGTTTGGTTTTTTTTTTACAATTTTGATTGTCTGAGAGTTTCAAGTTCTGATTTTTAATTAATGATTGAATGCTCTATCTCCTTTTTTTTCTTCAGAATTTGAACTTAAAGTTCAAAAACAAAGTCGTAAAAATTATCCATAGTTCCCAAAAGTTCAGAGTTCAAATTTTGGCTCAAATTTTTACGATAAAAAAAAATCAATCGGGACTTATTTGTAGGAAATTTAATTTTCTATAAAAAAGATCTGCATCACTTTTGCCCTATCTCCATTTTCTACTCCAGAATTCGAGTCCAAAGTTAAAAAATCAAGCGTAAAATTGAAGATACTTATAAAGTTGTAAAGATTAAAGATATGTCACATTTTTGCTTTGTAGCGGTGGATTCGCGTTCGGGGTGTAAATTGGAGGTAGAATGAAATAATTTAAAAGGCTTGGTGATGAAGAGCTCACCGTACATTGTAGACCGTGTGCTGTAAGAAAGATCTCGGTGATAAGCTTACAATAATGTACAACAGTGGTTACTTGCCAGTAAGGTGACTAAGTAGTGGAGTGTGGAGCTGTGGGGCATTGTGCGGTGTATTATAGAGAACAGAAAGATGAGTGTGAATGGGAGACTAATCGTTTCTTACACCATGGCATATAATACCAACTGCGAGTCTTTTTCCCAACAGCACTTTGCAGGAACCTATTTTAAACTACTTGGTGCATTGTTCTGCACCCGGGCTCCTAGCATTGTTGTACGGATTTTATTTTTTTATCTTTTGTGCAATTGTCCGAGCGACACTCACACTTACTTACCGCTTTAAATATATGTATCAAATGGGTCACTGGTATACTGTTATGCTTCAGGTTTTATGGCTTTATTATATTGTGGATTTTGTATAATTTGTTAACTGGAAACTACAAATTTAGATTTTATTTTTTTTTTTTAAAGATTTATTGCTTCTCATTTTTTTTATTATTATATATAGTGCAGATTTTTTTTATAAAAATTAGAAGATTAAATTATGCAATAATTTAATTAAAAAAATTTTTTTAATAATTTTTAATCAAAAAAAAAAAAAAATTAAATTTTATTTTTAAAAATATTAATGTGTTTAATGATTTTTAAATTAAAAAAAAAAATTACCCGAGCTTGAAATCGAACCCTGAACGGACCGAACAGTTCAAAATAAGTGATACCATTCAGCCAAAATAAAATTTACTGGCAATAAATAAATCAAAAAATTTACTTGCGAATTCTTGAATAAAAAAAAAAAATTTATTAATAGTGAAAAAATGTTTTTGTTCAATCAACAGTTTTCTTTCATTCTAAAAATAACAATTTAATAATTAAATAAAAAATTAATAAAGCAAGTACTAATAAAAAAAATTCCTTTCCGTATAAAGTGACTAAAGGGCTTTTAAACTAACAGCATAAAAAATTAAAGATAAAGCGTAAAAAACTGTTAACACTTAAACAATAATAAAACCTCAACAATCTCTCATAATTTTCCACCGGGTTTATAATTTTTTTAGTTTATTTCCTATCGTATAATATGCTTCACGGAGTGAAAAACCGCGGATGTTTGGATGCAGGTCGCAGATGTGAGACAAATAAATGAAAAAAAAAAAAAAAAAAAA